>JAVJIF010012720.1:0-132363 GCA_038442645.1 Agave tequilana | reverse complement strand
GCAGTGCTCTCTGTTCTTTTGGGTCGACCGGGCGGGTCGACCGGAGGCTCCAACGGTCAGATTTTTGACCGTTGCGGGTCGACCGGCCGGGTCGACCGGCAGGCCTGACAGACCCCAACGGCTATATTTTTCTGGCCTATAATTTGAGGGTTTGGTCATTATTTTGAACTAAGATTTTAGGAGAGCTTTGAGCAAGTTTTTCCCACTCCATTAAAAGAGTTTTCTCCACATTTGAGAGCAAATATTTTCAATCAAAGGAAAGTTTTATCAAGAGTGTAAAAGTGATTTCTTGAGTTTTTCACCATAGATTCAATCATTGCTTTCTCACAATCACTTGAGCTATCCATTGCCTTATCTATCCATAGGATTGTGTTGTGAGAGTTTGTAATTGGTGATCAAAGTGTTTTAGATCACCAAGAGATTTCTTCTTTGTTCTTTGAGGAGGCGGACAAGTGTGTTCGCGGTGGTTTAGAGTTCTTGTGTGAACTCGGTGGTTTGAGGTGCGGCCTCGGCGAGCTAGTGAGCTTGCGTGTGTACGGACTAGGGATTCTGAGGGCTTGTAGGTGTTGGCGGTACCGGGGAGAGATCCATTGGGATCTTGCATAGTGGAAATCCTTCGTTGTCGAAGCGGGGATGTAGAGCAAGTGTGCTCGAACCTCGAAACATACCCTTGTGTTTGCGATTGCCATTTCTCTCTCTCTCTATCTCCTTGTTTATATCTTGCATTACTTATCTTGTCTTTACCTTTATATGCATGATATATTCCTTGTGCTCATATTGATATTTTGCTTGGGATTGTTGACTAACACTTGTATTCCACCAAGAGAGCCAACGCGGCACCTCAACCCATTCAAGGGGAATCTAGAGGAGTTTGTCCAGAGCCCTTCACGGGGAATTCGGCAACACTCTTGTGTTATACGTGGTGTTTAGTGCAAAAGTTTTATTTGGTCATAATTGTTTTTAGCTTCCGCATTATTTGGCATTAAGTGACCATTAGATTAGCCATCACCTATTCACCCCCCTCTAGGTGAACTTACATTGGTATCAGAGCTTGGTACTCTGATTTGGGTCTAACAACCTTGAGTTAAAGATCCTACTTTTAGGCTAATCACATTATTTGTACACACACCATGGACTTCATGTCACCACCCACCTTGACATTCTTAACATCAAATTTGGAAGGTTAAGATGTCTTTGTACCTCAAAGCCTTAAGCATTCATGTTTATCTTGCCACAACTAATAATGCATATTGTTTAGATGGTAAGAATTTTGAGGCTAATACAAAAGCCCTACATGCTTTGAAGAGTACCCTAAATGATGATTACTTATTTAGGGTTGCTAACATTGATTCGGCTTTTGTAGTTTGGAACATCATCACCTCCCTTGGCGAAAAGGATTTATATTATGCCGGGAGCGATTCGGACGTTGGAAGCGACACCTCCAACGTATGCTATATGGTCCAAGGGGATAACCCCCTTGAGGTAAACACCGAATCCGAGCTAGCTAGATGAAGACATGTCATATGATGAGCTCACTACATTTTGCCAATTATTGCTTGAAAAATATGACATGATTAGAAAAGAAAATAAAAATTTGAAAAAGAAATTTGATTGCATGCATAAAGAACATGATTCATTTAGGAATAACTTTGCATGCTTAGAAAAGGAAAATAAAGATTTGAAAAATGAGAATGTTTCCTTGCTTTCTAAATTAAATAATCTTTGTGAAGGAAACACTATTTTGAAAATAAAGTTGATTTGGTGGAAAAACAAAAGGAAGTTGTTTTTCAAGAAAATAAGTCTTTGAAAAGAAAATTTTGTGAAAAAGAAAAAGAAGATGTTGTGTAAAAAGAAAAAAAAAGAAAAATGATTCTATATCTCACCATGCTTTTCATGCCACCACTAGTGAGATTAATGTTTTGAAAGATAAAATAATGATTTGAGTTCAACCTTGAACTCTTGTGCATTCAACCACACTAGATTGGAGTCTATGTTTTCAAAGAAACAAACTTCATCCATTCATGCACATCATCATGCTTATGTTGCACACCCATGATCATAACACTCACATAAGCATACTAAGGTGTACGTATGTACACATTGTGGCCGCAAAGGTCATTTAGCAAAATTTTGTTATGATAGGTTAAATCATTGTAATTTTGCTAATAAAAGATTTGGGTTCCTTACAAGACTAACCCCAAAGGACCCAAGAAAATATGGGTACCAAAACCCCCACCTTTTGCTTTTGATGTAGGTGAGGGCTCTCACAAGACGTGAGAGGATTGGTGCCTTGGTAGTGGATGCACTTGGACATGATGGACATACTTTTGGGATGCATCACTATCAAGGAGTTTTGGTGGGACAACCACCATGTTAGGAGCTTTGGTATTGGTAACAATCTCTAAACTCCTACTTTTTATGTACATGCTAGTTCATTTATCATATTCATAACATGTTCATATTTTTGCGTGCTTCATGTGGTATTTACATGCTTAGATGTAGAATGTGTCAAACTTGCATTTATACATATATGAATAGTGAACTACAATTGACTCATATATATTTGAACTTCATGCTCATTTGTATCCACTATATGCATATGTATAGACTAGTTTTGATGATTCTCTTTTACATGTTTTGCCTATTTTTATGCTTTACTTCATGTATATGTATTTTTAATTCAAATCTAAATAAATATACATGTATACCCTGAGTCTCTTGCTTTCATGCAAATACATTTAATAGACTCTTTTATACTTGGGATATGTATGTGTATTGTTAGGATTGGATAAATCATACATATACCTTGAAGTTTACTTTAAGATGAAAAATAAAAATTTCATGATTTATTTTAATGAGAATAAAATTTCATGTCTTGTCTAAAAATGAGATTCATGTTTGATTGAGCTTCATTGTCTATTTTCATGAAAATGCCATTTACATAACCTTTGAACACTCATCTTTTACTTTTCAAGATAATTTGAGCTTTATGGACTATGAGTGCTTGAATTTTTATGTACTTAGTATAATTCATGAAAAACATATGATCTTATGTTTTTGAAGGATCTTTAACTAGTTTGTCAAAAATCTATTTAAACTAGTTATTTGTTCTTCAGACATACACATGATCTTACTATTCTTCAATCATAAATTCTTTTTGTGTTCTCAAAATTTATTTGATGCTTCATGATTTGAATATTAGTTTATATGTTAGTTTTTGTCAACACTAGGATTTATACTTGTACATATCGTGGGCCACAAATAAATCTATTTATATTTGTGCTTGAATGCTTATTTGAACCCATGAAATATGCTTGTATTGCTTGGTTTGATGATACATACATTTTTAAACTTGTATTCCCACTTCTTGGATTTGATTTATGATCATGTGTTTTCATTTCATGTATATGTATATTTTGCCAAACTTTAAGATATACATGTATACCTCTTGAGTCATTTGCCTTTCATGCAAATCTATATATATGGACTCAATTGTGTTTTGGGATATGTGTGTATACTTCTTGTGTTGTCAAAACATACATATACCTTGAAATATTTTTTTTTTAAAAAATTTTTTTTGGTAGATTATACAATGAGATATACACTTAAACTTACCTTATGTCAATTGGTATCATTGGATCATTTCAATTGGTATCAATATGATTATTCTTTTTGTATATACTCATGTTTTGATTATATGTATGTATGCTTTCAAATTCAAATTATATCAATTTCTATTGGTATTCCCTTTTCATACATATATGTGATATTTGTGCCTAGTTAAAATTGTCTTACAGCACAAAGGTTATTAATGCTAAGCTAAATTCAAATCTTATTTTTCAAGCTTATGCATTAGTTTTTAAATTGGTATCAATATGGTTGATCATTATCTTATTATTGATCACTATTTTACAATTGATCATTTTCAAATTGATATCAAAATTCACAATTTGTTTTATCGAGAGAATTCAAAATTTTGTTTGATAAGAGAAATTCAAAATTTTGATTTGTATTGTCTATATGCAAGGAGAGCTTAACATCTCTTCTACATATAGATTTATGTTGAGTATATTATAAATTGAGGAGCTTGACAACTCTTCTTTATATGATATACGTGTGTATGGGGAGCTTCACATCTCCTCTTTATGTATTACATAATATGTGTTATGTGAGTTAGGGCTTGTCATCCCTTCTTCATGTAATGCATATGTGTAGGGAAGCTAACTTAGCGTCTTCCTTTTCATGAATGTATATCGCATATAAATTTTTATTGATTGATTTGTATTACCCCTTCTTGATCTCTTTGTTTTTGACAAAAAAAAAGGGGGAGAAAATTTGTTTGATTTGATTTCACTTTGAACCCTTTGTTGATGATTGACAAAAAGGGGGAGAAAGATTTTGAGTTTATATGCATGGTTGAATAAGATTTATGTTATGCATATATATTTTTGTATTGCAAATAGGAGAAAAAGATTTTGATTTATGCTTGTTGCATGTTTTATCTCCATACTTACATACATATTCATGTGCCTCATTGCCATATCTATTGTTTATTTGGTATGCATGAGTTAAGGGGGAGCTTCTTTGAAGCTTTACTTTAATCCATGCATATAACTTCATGAGTTTTGTCATCATCAAAAAGGGGGAGATTGTTGGCCCAAAGGCCCATCACTCTAGTTTTGATGATGATTAACTCATGAAGTTATATACTAATGATCTTGTGTTTAATTAGTGACAGATTCATTATCAAGATCTTACTAGGTGTGGAGCTTCAACAAAGGATTTTAAGACAAGTTTTGGAGCTAGCACCGGTGAATTCACGAGGCCTATGCATCAAGACCACATCAATTTGTTGAGCTCGTTGGATTGCACTTGAACCAAGTCAGAGGATGAGAAGACTTCAAGGGAAGACTTCAAGATCAAGACTTGTGTCTAGGTATAAGATTTTTGTTTTTAGTTAAAATGTAAAGGATAGAGTAGTTGGTGGATTGCTCAAGTACATATGCACACACACTCTTGATAGAATTGTTTTCATAAAAGATTTTTTAGTTTAGAAAAGATTTTTCTTTGTGACAAAATACTATTTGGTTTTTGATATTCATGTTTACATCTTTCAACCAAAATCAAGTTTATTCTTAATGCAAAAAACATAGATATTTCATCTTGATTGTGTAGTGGATCATATCGATACACACTATGCTTTTAAAAGTATATCTTGTTTTTGTATTTGATGAAGAGTTTGGAAAATAAGTTTTTGAAAAATACAAGTTTTCACATGAGCCAAATATTTCCATAGTCCAAATCTTTTATAACATGCCTTGATTTTGTGCAAGCATGTTTGTATATCAAAGTATATTGGTTAAACTATTTTTTGTAGATTTTTATGTATTTTATGAGATTTTTATGAAAGCCAAAAGACCAACATTTTTCTCCCAGTGCTGACCCAGAACTGGCTTACGGGTAGACCGGGCAGGTCGACCGGAACCAAGGGCAGGTCGACCGGGCGGGTCGACCGACGTGCACAGAAACCGTGCACGTCTGGCAGTTCAGTGGGCAAGTCGACCGGGCGGGTCGACCGGAACTGAGAGCAGTGCTCTCTGTTCTTTTGGGTCGACCGGGCGGGTCGACCGGAGGCTCCAACGGTCGATTTTGACCGTTGCGGGTCGACCGGCAGGCCTGACAGACCCCAACGGCTATATTTTTCTGGCTTATAAATTTGGGTTTGGTCATTATATGAACTAATATTTTAGGAGAGCTTTGAGCCAGTTTTTCCCACTCCATTAAAAGAGTTTTCTCCACATATTTGAGAGCAAATATTTCCAATCAAAAGGAAAGTTTTATCAAGAGTGTTAAAGTGATTTCTTGAGTTTTTCACCATAGATTCAATCCTTGCTTTCTCACAATTACTTGAGCTATCCATTGCCTTATCTATCCATAGGATTGTGTTGTGAGAGTTTGTAATGGTGATCAAAGTGTTTTAGATCACCAAGAGATTTCTTCTTTGTTCTTTGAGGAGGCGGACAAGTGTGTTCGCGCTGGTTTAGAGTTCTTGTGTGAACTCGGTGGTTTGAGGTGCGGCCTTGGCGAGCTAGTGAGCTTGCGTGTGTACGAGACTAGGGAGTCCGAGGGCTTGTAGGTGTTGCGGCACCGGGGAGAGATCCATTGGGATCTTGCATAGTGGAAATCCTTCGTGTGTCGAAGGCGGGGATGTAGAGCAAGTGTGCTCGAACCTCGAAACATACCCTTGTGTTTGCGATTGCCATTTCTCTCTCTCTCTATCTCCTTGTTTATATCTTGCATTACTTATCTTGTCTTTACCTTTATATGCATGATATATTCCTTGTGCTCATATTGATATTTTACTTGGGATTGTTGACTAACACTTGTATTCAACCAAGAGAGCCAACGCGGCACCTCAACCCATTCAAGGAATCTAGAGGAGTTTGTCTAGAGCCCTTCACGGGGAATTCGGCAACACTCTTGTGTTATACGTGGTGTTTAGTGTAAAAGTTTTATTTGTCATAATTGTTTTTAGCTTCCGCATTATTTGGCATTAAGTGACCATTAGATTAGCCATCACCTATTCACCCCCCCTCTAGGTGAACTTACAGATACCAGCGCCAAGCCCCATAACTCAGATGATAAACTTTAGAGCAGAGGCAGAAGAAGCAATTCTTTAGTAAGATCCCAGGGAATACCCCCATACCTTCCTCAGTTACCCGCCGATAAAATAACAACATTTAACATGATTGCTGATGGCATGACCAACAGATCAGAACCATCATCAGGCATCCCTGTGCCCCCTTCCTATAGGCTATAAGGAAAGAAGGGTGTTGAGCCCCAACTCCAGCCCGACCTGAACTGATCAAAGACTAGACGGACAGTTCAGGCAGAAGCAAGAGTCCTACCTATCCTTCCTAACGGCGGGCCTTGTCACGAAGACTGATCTTCCTCGACGACACCGTCACGAAACTGATGTCCCGATCGATAACCAAATCCTGAATATTAGGAGCGCAACAGCCGTCTCCATCCACTTCCACTCCTTCCTTCACCAGATGAAGAAGAAGGAAAAAAATCACAGCCCACCAAAAGGAGAATTTTGAAAGTAAGAAGTTTCAGAAGAGAGCAGATCTCTCCTCACAGATCCGCCCTATTCATAAATGGGAAGGAATCCTAAGCATCTCCCATTCAAAATTCAATCCCCAAGAAACTGGTTGATTATTTACATTTCTTGCATAATTTATGTCACACCTTCATATCTACTTTTAATTAAACTATGCTATTTAACCGTTTTAATGTCTAATTTTGTGCAAGTATAATTAATGGAGAAAAAGGAGAAAAATCCCAAAAATATCCAAATAATCTGAATTATTTGGAGATAAGATCTTCTATCCAAGAAATTAACGGGGATATTCTGATATTTCAACACCAAGAGTAAATCCTATCTGAAGAAACAGGAACAACTCAAAGGGAGATATCTCACGTTTAAAGATATGGCCCAACGGCCAAATCTCTGTCGCAAAATGCGGCTTTGGGAAAATTAGCTGTGTATTTTTTCTGATTTTTGGTGTGAATTGAATGGCAAGTGTACCAATCGTTAACAAGTAATATAGAGTGAAATAGAGTATCATCCCATGAGGATTATTATTTCAATTATCAATTAATCTTTCCTAATTCTATTTGAATAATCAATTAAGTTGAAAAATAATGTAATTAAACTACAACTAAAACGGGATACTTTATATATGAAAAGAACTAGGGTAATAATTTCGGTAATTATAATCAGATAAAATATTATGCTTGTGCTAGTTTCATCCTACTCATGTTAACTGATCGGTCACATATATTGCATATATATTGTCACATTACCATATTTATTTTCTAATAAATCCTATTAATAAGTCTTATTTTTCTTTATAAAATGCAAGCCCATTGCTAAAAGAAAAGGAAGAGAAACGAGCCTAAAAGACCATCATAATTCTTATTTAATTCAGAATTAATTTGAAATTAGAAAATAAAGACAGATCATGGCAAATCAGAGAAGTTGAAAAGAAGTTAAAACAAATCTTTCCAAATCAATCAGTTAAAGCCAAAGATCAAAGACAGTTTCGTCAAATCCAAGAGCAGAAAGGGGGAACCAGCAAGAGATAAAGGTGTATCACCAAATAAGGGTTTACCACCAACCAGGTGTGGCTACCTGGCCATACTATGGCTGCGTTTTCGCGTTTTCACGGCTTGGTTAGGTTTGTTGGGGGAGCGTTTGCTCCCCCTATCTTCATACGCCCTCCCCTGGTTGGATTTTCCCTATAAATACCTCATTTTTCAGAGAAAAAGGGACCGAAAATTATTTTAAGTTTTTCTCTTTATTTCTAGGGTTTAGGTTCTTTGTTAGACAGTATTAAGAAGTTGTATCTCTATTTTTTACAATTTGTAGCTCATTCCAAATACCAGTGAGAGAGAGAGAGGAATAGAGTGATTGTAACCTGAAGTTGAAGTGACATCAATAAAGGATCAAGCTTTCTCTTCTTCTACTCCAATTCACGGGTAAGACTTATTTTATTTATAGGTCTTGTTTTACATTATTCATGAGTAGCTAAAGTTGTTTTCTGGGCTCACTATTATCCCTCTCTTCGATCCATCTTGCTTTGAATGGTTTTGATGTAAAGAACCCAACGGACTCATATGTAGCCTTAAACTAAGCCTTTCTTCTTTGAAAGTGTTCTTGAAGGCATATGAGGATGGGTTTGGATTTCTAAACTTCTATTTCTTTTAAAATATTACTTGAACTTATTTTTATTTCATACTTGAAAGAAAACTTGATTTAACATTCAGTTCAAAGGAATTTCTTAAGAAAAAGAGATAAACTTTTCCAAACAATTTTATTTGTTTTGCTTAAGACTTTTGAAACTAAAGCTTAAGTTTTTGCCTATGATCAAGTTGAGGCACTAAGAATTTCAAAAGAAGAACACATCGTTGAGTAGAAGATAGTGAGCCCAGATTTTTTTCCTATATTAAAAATAACCAAACAATCTTCAACACATTTTAAAGATCACCTTTTTCAAAGCCTTCTCTAAGTTTTCAATTTTTCTTTTAATCATTTCCTTACTCTCCATTCTCTTTTTTAATATAAAAAAAACACCAATGCCATTCTTTGTTACTTAACAATTCATCGAAAAGCTTCTATCGCATTCATCCTCGTGGACACGACCCGTTAGCCCAAAACTAGACGGTAATTCTCACTGCTTTCATTTGCAATTAATTTTGGTGCCGTTGCCGGGAGGGAACTGTGTAATTATTTTCTAGTAAGTTTGGTGTCTTGTTTCAGGGAAGTCAAGGAATCAGATATAGCGATCAAGCTTTGCAGGAGAAGACTTGTCATTCTGTGCCCCTACTCTCGAAAGTAGGAAATAGAATTTCAAGAAATTGCAGCGCAAAATCTTGAAATTTTTGGATTACTAAAAACTCTTTTTTGCAGAACATATTGCTTTGCAATAATACAGTTTTTGTGTGTTATTTTTTGCTATATCTGATATTCACACTCCCTATTTTTAATCTAACAGTAATCTGATTGATTGCTAATTGCTTAAAAAATATTTAGACTTACATTCTAGGCATTTGTCTAATTACATTTCTTTTACGATTATTGTTGAAGATAGCTAGAGACAAGGTATGTATGCATAGCATATAGTTTAGGAAACATTCTTGGGTGATATTTGCTTGTGAATGTTATTTTTCTATATCTTGCACACTTTATACAATCAATCTTAAGGGCAAAACCTAAATCAAGATATGGTGGGGAAGTCATTACCCTTCCTTAGCCCACAAACAATCTCCAAGCATGCACAATCTAAGTCTAATTTAAAATCTAATAGACGTTGGTCTTAGGGACATCTCAAACTCATTAGGAGATTATCCTAAGGGGAAGGTGTTAGAATCTGATTCCTGCCAAATCAGTGTCTAAGGATAGGGATTGAGGGGTGAAACCCCAAAGGCTGGTGGTTTGGCTTAATTAGGCCCGTCGCTTTTTCGCAGATACCTCCCACCAATCCTGCCCTGACCTTGCTGATTAGCTTGTGATCAAAGTCTGCATTATACCTCCTGTAGACAATCAACCAGTTAGGAGTTGTCTAACTCAAGGTTATCTTAGACTAGGCTTGGTTGTTTCCTCTTGTTGACTATTGGTGAACTTGTTTGTGATTGTGTTTGTGTATGCAAGTATGGTCAAGAGACCCTAATTCATCTAGGTTAACTAGAAACACGTCACCATCCAAGTTCGAACCAAGACCAGATTCGGTTATGGCTCAACCGACAACTTTACAGGATAAGTTCTATCCTATTAGAACCTCACTTCCATCTTGCATCCAACTTCCATCAGTTGGTGAACACAATTTTGAGCTCAAGCCTCAGTTCATCAACACACTCCCCAAGTTTCATGGCTTAAAGTCCAAAGATGCTTATTTCTTCATAAGAGAGTTTGAGAAAGTATGCCTAATGATGAAAATCCCATACCTTATAGATGATGCTATTAGGTTGAGATTTGTCCCATTCGCTCTTAAGCACTTAGCCAAGAAATCGCTTTATAGCTTATCGGCCGGCTCTATCACATCCTGGGATAGTTTCATCAAGGTCTTCTTGAAGAAATTCTATCCAATTTATAAGATCACTCTCGTTAGGAAAAACATCATGTAATTCAAGTAAGAACCTAGTGAACCGTTTTGGAGATACTTTGAACGTTTCATAGACCTCCTTGTCCAATGTCCTCATCATGGAATAGAGAAATGGCGATAATGTCAAATTCTTTATGACGGTTTAGACTACTCAACTAAGACCCTCTTAGAAATCATGTGCTAAGGAGGATTCTTGCAGAAGGATGAAAATGAAGGATGAGATTTATACGAGGATCTAACTAAAAAGACCATCCAATGCGAACCAACTAGTGAAAACTCTAGAAATTCAAACTCCATCTCTTCAAAAGGAGGTCTTTAGCTAACCTAGCGAGAAGACTGGAAGCTTTAGAAACTAAGGAACCAAGTCCAGTCAATCAACTTACCCCACACTAATTATTAACTCTGGGTTGTACTTACTGTCAAGCCATGAATCATATATTTGAGGAGTGTCCTGTATTTTAAGCTCAACAATAATTTTCAGAACTGATGAATGCGGCCTTTTCAAGGCTGAATAATAATCCTTACGCACCAACGTACAATCTTGGCTGGAGAAATCACCCGAATTTCTTATGGAGTCAAAACAACAATGTTCACTCACGGTCAAACCATGCAAGCCACTTCCATCATTCCAATAATTCTTCCAACCATCATCCCAACTTTTCTAATTACCATCACCATTCTCCCGACCATCCGCCAAATTTTTCAAACTATCAACAAAACTTTTCCAACCAAGCTCCACAATCTTCCTTCCAGAATCCTCAACTAGAAAGAAGAATGACTGACTTTGAGAAAAATATGGAAAGGTACATGAAGAACCAAGATTCGCTCATGCAAACTATACAGAGGCTTAGAGGTTCAAATGAGCAAATTAGCCAATCCACAGAATGAGAGACAAAAGGTACCTTGCCTAGTCAGCCAGTAATAAATCCTAGGAATTTTCAACAAGCTTATTTGACCGAGGATCAATCATTGAATCAATATAATGTTGTTCATACATTGAGGTCGGGAAAAAAGTTGATAATCATGTGTCAACACCATCAAATCCAATTCAGCACAACCACAATCAAGCATCCACCTCATCTAGACCCAATCCTTCCAAATTTGATGAATCTGAAACGGATAAGTCAACCAGTCAGGTGCACCAGCCTATAGTACCATTTCTAATAGGCTGAAAAACAACAAACAAAATCCACACATGGATAAGATAATTGAGATCTCAATCAAGTGAAGACAAATGTGCCACTTCTTGATGCTATCCAACAAGTCCCATCTTATGCAAAACTTCTTAAGGACATGTGCACCAAGAAGAGAAAGACTAATGTACCTAAGAAAGTCTTTTTAGCCATTAACATTAGTGAGCTACTATCGGGTCCGATCCCTGTCAAGTACAAGGATCTGGGTTGTTCCACTATTGCCTGCACTATAGGACAAGCCGAGGTTAGTCGTGCAGTTCTTGACTTGGGGAAAGTATCAAATTGCTCCCATTCTCAGTTTATCAATAACTCGGGTTGGGTAATCTTAGTCCAATTCGAGTCACTATCTAACTGGCTGATCATTTAGTGAAAGTTCTTAAGGGAAAATTAATGATGTCCTTATCCGGGTAAGGGAGTTTATCTACCCCGTTGATTTCATAGTTCTAGAGACACAACCTATGTCTAATCCTAGGGCTCAAACTCCTGTTATCCTAGGGCGATCATTCCTTGCTACTGCAAATGCCATTATCAATTGTAGGAATGGGTCCATGAGGTTAACCTTTGGGGACATGACTAGAGAAGTCAATACTTCAACCTAATATAGCAACCCTGTGATGTTGAGGATCAACCATTTGAAGTCAATCTCATTGAGAACTTGACAAGTGAACATGGAGAAAAATTAGAATTAGAAATGGAGTGTGACTTCGAGTTAAAATCTGATGACTTTAACCTTGATCAGGTTGTCGAGTCTGTTGTGAATTGGGCATCAAACCCTACTTTCACCGAATGTGGAGCCAACAAATTTGACTCACCCTTCCAGTAGGCATTCCCCTTCCTTAGAATTGAAAGCCTTACCTGTGCATCTCAAGTATATCTATCTAGGTGAACAAGAGACCTCTCCTGTCATTATTGCCTCCCATTTAAATGACGGGCAAGAAGAAGATCTTAAAGCAATTCTGAGAAAACATAAGGAAGCTACTGGTTGGATTATGACTGATATAAAGGGATTGAGTCCAACTATAGCTCAATATCGCATTCATCTCAATGAAGACGCGACACCAAAAAGGGACCCGCAGCGTAGGTTAAACCCTATAATGCAAGAGGCTGTTCATGCTGAAATTATGAAACTCTTAGACAATGGGATAATCTATCCCATTTCGGATTGCCAATGGGTCAGTCCTATCCACACGGTTCCAAAGAAATCCGGTTTCACCGTGGTGGAAAACGAGAACAATGAGTTGGTCCAAACTCGACTTCTCACGAAAATTTGAGTTTGCATTGATTATAGGAAGCTTAATGCAGCAACTCATAAGGATCATTTCCCACTTACCTTCATTGATCAAATGCTTGAACGTTTGACAGGCCACGAGTATTACTGTTTCTTGGACGGTTACTCGGGGTATAATCAAATTCCTATTGCTCCTGAGAACCAAGAAAAGATTAGGTTCACATGTCCATTTGGGACATTTGCTTACCGTCGAATGCCTTTCGGCTTATGCAATGCCCCAGCAACGTTTGAACGTTGCATGTTGAGTCTTTTCTCCGATATGGTGGAACGATTCTTAGAAATCTTCATGGATGATTTCTCCATCTACGGAGATTCTTTCACTCAATGTCTTCACCATTTAGAACTCGTCCTCTAACGTTGTGCTGAGAAAAATCTGAATTGAACTGAGAGAAATGTCACTTCATGGTAAGACATGGAATTGTCTTGGGTCATGAAATCTCTAAGAAAGGAATTGAAGTAGATAGAGCTAAGATTGAGGTCATTTCTAAGCTTCCCATGCCCAAATGCGTGAAGAATATTCGATCTTTCTTAGGACACACCGGTTTCAACAGAAGTTTTATGAAGGATTTTAGCAAGATTGCTAGACCATTGACTAATCTGTTAGTAAGGATATGCCCCTCACTTTCGATGTTGAATATATGAATTCTTGGGAGAAGCTTAAGAAAGAACTTATTTCTGCACCAATCATATCTGCACCGAATTGGTCTAAGCCGTTCGAAATCATGCGCGACGCTTATGATGTTGCAATAGGCGTTGTCCTAGGACAGCTCATTGATAACAAGCAGCACATGATTTACTACTCTAGTAGGACTCTCAACGATGCTCAATTGAACTACATTACTACTAAGAAGGAATTCTTGACAGTAGTGTTTGCCTTAGAAAAATTTCGTCCCTATCTACTAGGGTCCAAAACTAAAATTTCACCGATCATTCTGCGCTTAGGTACCTCTTGATGAAGAAGGATGCCAAGGCCTGACTCATTCGTTAGATCCTCCTTCTTTAAGAATTCAATCTCGAGATTCGAGATAAGAAAGGCGTAGAAAATATCGTTGCTGACCATCTCTCACGAATCCTAAACTATCCATGCAATGAATTGCCCATAGATGAGGACTTTCCTGATTAAAATCTCTTAGCTGTCTTTAGGGAACTTGGTTTGCTGATATAGTGAATTACTTAGTCACAAATCAAACTCCATCTTATTAGTCTAAAAATGATATATATCGGTTCTTATCTCAAGTCCGGTATTCTTTTGGGAAGAACTGTATCTTTTCAAGTACTGTTCTGACTAAATTATTAGGAGATGCATTTGCGATGAAGAGATTAAGAGTGTTTTATCCTTCTGTCACGAACTTGCATGCGGTGGACACTTCGGTCCCCGCAAGACTACTAAAAAGGTGCTGCAAAGTGGGTTCTATTGGCCCACTTTGTTCAAAGATGCTTATGAATTTTACAAGACGTGCCTTAGATGCCAGATGGTAGGAAGGATCTCAAAATGAGATACGATGCCCCTCAGCCCAATTCTAGAAATAAAACTCTTTGATGTTTGGGGCATCGACTTTATAGGTCCATTTTCTAATTCATTTGGAAACCAATACATATTTGTTGTTGTGGATTATGTGTCCAAGTGGGTAGAAGCCATTCCTAGTGGAACTAATGATAACAAAGTTGTTATAAAGTTTTTGAAAGAGAATATTTTTTCACGCTTCGGAATCCCTCGTGCTATCATCAGTGATAATGGTACTCACTTTTGCAATAGATCCTTTGAAACTCTTATATGAAAGTATGCCATAACTCACAAGTTGTCCACACTTTATCATTCTCAGACCAGCGGGCAGGTTGAGGTTTTCAATAAACAAATCAAGCTTATTTTGTAGAAGACTGTGAGCCAAAACCAGAAAGATTGGTCCACCAAACTAGTAGATTCCCTATGGGCCTACAGGACCATTTTCAAGACGATTCCAGGTATGTCTCCTTATAGGGTTAGTCTTTGGGAAGGCTTGCCACCTACCCGTTGAGTTAGAGCACCGGGCCTTATGGACAATCAAGCAACTAAATTTCGACTTGACGAAGGCCGGTGTCCTTCGAAAATTGTAGATTTTCGAATTAGAGGAGTTGAGAAATGAGGCCTTTGAAAATGCTAAGATCACTAAAAACAGAGTTAAGATTTTTCATGATAAACGCATCATAAGAAAAATATTGTCCCTAGACAAAAAGTCTTACTCTATAATTCTAGGCTTCATCTTTTTCCAGGAAAGCTAAAATAAAGATGGACTGGGCCATTCATTATAAAAAATCGTGTTTCCACACGGTGCTGTAGAGATCAGTGACACCAAGAATGGAAATGACTTTAAGGTAAATGGTCAACGCCTTAAACCTTCTTGGAATCGGTGCCGGTAAATGAAACGGTTATGGGTCTTTTCGACCCAGTGTATCGGTAACTTCCTCTTTTACATTTCATTTCATGCATCTATACATTTCTTTCATACATTAGGGACAATGCATGAGATAAGTGTGGGGGAGGGCTCCAACATGACTAATATAACTAAAAAAAAGAAAATATATATATATTAAAAAAACTTTTTGAAAGAAAAGAACAATATTTTGATATATTTTTATAAGAAATTAAGTTAATTTAAAGGAATAGGAAAATCATAATTAGGATTTCTTGTACTTGGTCAAAATAAGATGACTTGTTTGATTTTCTGGGTTAGAAAGAAAATTGATGAAAGTAATTTATTCTTGATCATTACCTTGAAGAAATATGCACACTTTATACACTTACACACTTAGGGTTCAAAGAAAAAATTCTTATGCCTTATAGAAAAAAAAGAGAGAATATATATATATATATGAAAAATAAACAAATTTAATTTATTAATTTGCTAGGTGCTTTGGCCTAAACAAGCCTTGGTATTTATGCAAAAGATGATTAGATAAGTTTGAATATATATATATATATATATATATATATATATATATATATATATATATATATATATATATATATTATATATATATATATATATATATATATATCTTGAGATTAAGCTGGATATTTGTACCTCATGAAGCATAAGTATTCACGCCTAAAAGGGTACATTTTATAAAAAAAACCCTTGATTTCATGGCCTTGTTTGCTCGAGTGTTTAAGTCCTTAGGGGTGTTTTCTCACCTGGTGCCCTAAGCCTGTCCGGTTTGGGTGTCACCGACTAAAGGCTCGTTACATGGACATATTAGAAAGCCTAATGGAATTGAGGAATAAATACCACCAAAAATAAATATAAATAAGGCATAGGAGTTAATGTTAAAGAACCCTTAGTCAAACTTCACGATCACGAAGGCGCATGTGACTTAGGGTAAAGTAATAGACTAGATGAGAAATACAATTTGACTCCTTACTTTGATTGATGACATATTTTTGAATAGAGACTAAGTTTAGGAATGAAAAGTTCGATTTTCCTGTAACTTATAGATTACTTGAACTCTTACAATAATACCTCAAATATTTTATATCTTTTCAAAATGATTTTCGAAAACACTAACATTTTTTCTCTTTCTTTACAGATTTTGTGGGTGCAATCCACTGAAAACCCTCACGAGACAAAACTCATCCTCTAGGAGTAACCTAAAGGTTTAACGGCTTGTTGCACATGCTTAGTGCAATCGAGTGACCTGCGAAAGTGGCCTAATAATTGATTAGGATTAGTTTTGATGTTTTGCTCGAGGCCGAGTAAAATGTAAGTGTGGGGTGTGATCGGTCACATATATTGCATATATATTGTCACATTACCATGTTTATTATCTAATAAATCCTATTAATATGTCTTATTTTTCTTTATAAAATATAGGCCCATTGCTAAAAGAAAGGGAAGAGAAACGAGCCCAAAAGCCCATTAGAATTCTGATTTAATTCAGAATTAATTCAAAATCAGAAAATCAGGGCAGATCATGGCAAATCAAAGAAGTTGAAAACCGGTTTAAACAAATCTTCCTAAATCAATCGGTTAAAGTCAAAGATCAAAGAAGTTTCGTCAAATCCAGGAGCTGAACAAGGGAACCAGCAAGAGATAAAGGTATATCACCAAACGAGGGTACCACCAACCAGGTGTGGCCACCTGGCCACACCATGGCCGCAGAAACGCGGCAAAGCCGTGTTTCAGCAGCTTGGTCAGGTTTGTTGGGGGAGCGTTTATTCCCCCTATCTTCATACGCCCTCTCCCGTTTGGTTTTTCCCTATAAATACCACATTTTTCAGAGAAAACGGGATCGAAAATTAGTTTAAGTTTTTCTCTTTATTTTTAGGGTTTAGGTTCTTTGTTTCATAGTATTAATAAGTTGTATCTTTTTTTTTTCAATTTGTAGTTCATTCCAAATACCAGTGAGAGAGAGGAATAGAGTGATTGTAACCTGAAGTTGAAGTGACATCAATAAAGGATCAAGTTTTCTCTTCTTCTACTCCAATTCACGGATATGTCTTGTTTTATTTACATGTCTTATTTTACATTATTCATGAGTAGCTAAACTTGTTTTCTGGGCTCACTATTGTCCATCTCTTCGATCCCTCTTGTTTTGAATAGTTTTAATGTAAAGAACCTAATGGAATCATATGTATGCCTTAAACTAAGCCATTCTTCTTTCAAAGTGTTCTTGAAGGCACATGAGAATGGGTTTGGATTTTTAAACTTCTATTTCTTTTAAAATATCACTTGAACTTGTTTTTATTTCATACTTGAAAGAAAACTAGATGATAACAATCAGTTCAAGATGATTTCTTAAGAAAAAGAGTTAAACTTTTCCAAACAATCTTATTTATTTTGCTTAAGACTTTCGAAACTAAAGCTTAAGTTTTTACCTATGATCAAGTTGAGGTACTAAGAATTTCAAGAGAAGAACACATCGTTGAGTAGTAAGATAGTGAGCCCAGATCCTTTTTCCTACATTAAAAAACCAAACAATCTTCAACAATTTTTAAAGATCACCTTTTCCAAAGTCTTATCTAAGTTTTAAATTTTTCTTTTAATCATTTCCTTACTCTCCATTCTCATTTTCAATAAATAAAAAAAAAGCACCAATACCATTCTTTGTTACTTGACAATTCATCGAAAAGTTTCTATCGCATTCCTCCTCGTGGACACGACCCGTTAGCTCAAAGATAGACAGTAATTCTCACTGTTTTCATTTGCAATCACTAACAATCAGAATTCCCTAACCTAATTAGTATTTTCTCTTGAATAATACCAATTCTATCTTATAAATCTAGAATTTACAATCTCTCAATCTAGTAGATTTCTAGTTAGAAGTTGCATTAAGTGTGATGGATATTCTAACATGACCATACAACTCTAACGTCTCAACATCTCGAATTATGGTTGTTAATCCTAGAAGATTTTGCTAAGTTATCTCCGTTTGGACTCTAACCTAGTCTTTTGACTAATTGTGCGCACCAATTATAACATAAAGCATAAGATTAACAGCTTAGCATGTAAAAGGTATAAACTTTACAAAGCAGGCAGTAGAATTTGCACAAAACACAATATCATATCATTAATACAATCCCTACATCATGCCCTAGTTACAGAAAATTAGTTCATAGCTAAGAAAATTTAACACATCATAATATTAGAATAGATCATGCTACAAATTTTTGGAATAAAAATCAAATAAAGAGAAAGGTAAGAGAGTACAAAAAACATGAAGCGTTTAAAAAAAATTCCTCGCTGAAGATGCTTTGCGATTTAATGGCTAACAACAAAATTTTATTTGATTTTCGCTAAAATAAAAGAGAGATAAAAACTGTATATATACAAGAAACTTGGCGGCGCTTTTTATAGAACAGAGAGTAGTAGAGCCCTAATTGAATACAGAAACCCAGGTTTCTAAATTTACATGAATTACTGCGAAAATTCTATCCACAGTTACCGCCATAGTTCAACCAGCTGGTCGAACTTCTAGCTGTAATGAAGCTCCGCCTTTTGACTCGTGTTAACCTCTGAGTTGGCATTCTGGTTGATTGGTCCACGGCTGCTTGGCCAAAATATACGGCTGGGCGGCCGAACTCTTGGTCCATTTTAGTCTCAGATTTTTGTGAATTTTTTGATTTTGCATGAAGGCTCTATTGAAATATTCCAACTTTGCATCAAATTTCTGGTTCTGCATTTATTTTGTTCACTTGATATCATCGATTTGTCAATTTTTGCTCTTTTCTTCTAATTTGCTCTTGACCTAAAATCTGTAAAATAATACTAACAAAATACCCATGCAGTATTAAATGTGACAAATAATAGGCATAAAAAGTGATGCAAAACATGTATATAAAGCACTTACATCACACCCCCATACCTACTTTTTGCTAGTCCTCGAGCAAAATCTTAATCTAAAAGGAAAAAAGAAAAACTAAAAATCTTAAAATAAAATTCTAATTCACTTTCGTAGGACTCATGATTGCACTTAGCATGTGCAACAAGTCGTTAAACTCTTAGGTTATTCTAGTGGACCAGTGTTGTCATTAGGTTACTCTAGTGGACGAGTATTGTCTCGTGAGGGTTTTCAGTGAATTGCACCCACAAAATTCGGTGAAAGAATTTAAAAGATGAGAATAGAAAAAGGGATAACACAAAAATAAGGATAATCAAAAATAAAAAATAGAAAAAGAAAGAAAATAAAAAAGACAAAATATTTTTAGAGTGGTAAGAATCACTAATGTATAATTTTCTAGTTACTATGAGCTCTCATTATCAAGTTCAATCTTCTATCGAGAATTCTATCATCTACTTTGTAGAGATTTTCAAATCTTAGTCTATATCACCATTCTTCCTATGTTTTTTGATCCTATGCATTTTTGTGAATGTGTATAGCTCTTAATTTGGGATTTTGATTCAAACTTACATACTTAATATATATATATATATATATATATATATATATATATATATATATATATATATATATATATATATATATTCATAGAAGTTTCGAAGTATTACCACTTCGATGTCCTTTAAGCACTTTTTTTTTAATATATATAACTAATCTAATTCTCTTTTATGTAAATATTAAGGTTTCTTAAGGCTAAGATACCTAACTAATTGATCACTAGACTTGTTAATATATATAAGATACCTAACTAATTGATCATTAGACTTGTTAATATATATATATATAATATATATATATATATATATATATATATATATATATTCTTCTTTTTTTTCTTACCTAACTATTTTTTCATTTCGCGTAAATACCAAGGCTTCATGAGGCCAAAGCATCTAGCTAATTAATAGTTAAATTTCTTATTATTATTTAGTATTAAGTTATCTTCATCATTCAAAGTTTAAACTATTGTGTAAGTGTAGATACGATGCATATTCACATGGACAAATTCTAAATGCTAATAATATTTTATAATTTTTCTTCTCCACTCAAAGACTTTAAAATCCATCAAATTGGTATTTCTTATCCATTTCAAGTTATATGGTTACTTAATCTCTTACAACTAGGTCAACTTACCACAAAAACTTTTTTTTATATATAAGAAAGAAAGAAAGAAAAGAAAAACAAAGGAGAAAAATTCTACTATACAACTCCCCTCAAGCACGCCTCCCTCTCTTTCCCATGCTACTACTACCTCCTTCAGAACGTGTCCTTCTAAAACGTGACTCTTTAGTTTTCTTTCTCTTCCCCTTTATCAACTTGTGTGTTCTTTTTATCCCCTCCCAAATTAAATGCATCAATGCATGATTATCTTCAGGTGGTTGTTAATTAAAGAATTCATCATCCTCCTCCTTTAATTCATTGGATGATGATACAACCGGGATATTTTCTTGTAGCATGAAAGGTACCCAATCAATTTACACTAAAGCATTATAAGATGAAGAGATAGTTTTAGCTTGAATACCAGTTTTATCTTTTATTACATGATTAAATTCATTTTTAGGCATCCATTCCTTGCAAATTTGTGTGACAAGAATTGGGAGTGGCAAAAAGGTTGTTCATTTATCTTACCAATGGTGTCTAATAGTGTGTAGCACAGGAAAAAGTCTTTTTCTTTAGTTATCAAAATGTAGACAATATGTAAAACTTGATTGTAAAAAGATAAAACATCTGATACACCTAAGACATTACTATTCAACCATCTATATAATGCATACACATTCCTATACAATGTTTTGGCACTAATACCACCCCCTTGAGGTACCTTGCAATGTTCTCCCATTAAGTGAATGTAGTCTCCTAAGTTCCCCGGTTCTTGAGTCCAAAACTCTTTCAACCAGAGGAATACTCGTTAGTTCAGAAATTCTTTGTAAATATAAAATTTTCATCTCTCCTCTCCAATTCACTTCAATTATTCCTTGATTTCTATCAATGTTATTTTCTGAAACTCATCATAAAACTCTTGTACTATGACAGGAATATTGAATTCAAAGGTATTAGCATGCAACAAATAATCTCAATTCCTAACTCTTATTTGATCCAGAAAATACATCCCAAATGCTTCAAATACAAAGAAAAAGTTATGCTCAGCATATATCTTTAGACATGATGAACTTAGAAAAATTTGAGCACTATAAAAGATGGAAGACTGAGCACTTACTATCCCTGAAGAATTCAGGGGGAAGATCCTGCTAAAGTTCGACTACCTGGTCGAGTTTTCGGCTGCCTGGCTGAAATCCTGCCTCAAACTTCGAGGATCTGGTGGCTAAAGTCTCTGGAACGCCTTCTCCTGGTTGTAAAATGCTCTGGATTAAGAGGTTGGACTTGGATTTGTGAGAAACAAAAGAAAGTTTAAGTTAATTTATATAGGAAATGTATGTACCATTATCCCAAAACTACCCTTCATTTGTATTTCAAATTAAAATTTGGAATCCTAGGAGATGTTGGAAATTGAATGCTCTCAAAAAAAGATGAGGGAGTTTTGAAATTTGAATTTCAAAAACTATTTGAATTTTTGAAGAGGATGAAATAAAGAAGATAAAAATAAGGATAAAGTTAAAAAACAAGGAAAGATTTCAAAAGATATTTTGACTGGAAAGGAGAGTTTGACCTCTACCCCCATACTTAAATTGTGCTATGTCCCCATGCATAAAATCAGGATTGAGAATCACCCCAAAATTTTCAAATTTGAAAAGAAATTCATTGTTAAATAAAGATCTGATATATCACAAAACAAAGCAATTTTGAAAACCACATATCTCGTAAACAAACCGAGAAAAATAGGTAATTTAGAAAGTTTACACCTGAAAAATTCCTGGTCAAACACCCCAGCTGGCCGAAAATTCAGACACCGGGCCGAACTTCTGGTCCTTTGATGCTTTTTCTTCTGGTGCTCATGTTATGATGATTTTATGGTTCATCTAAGAGTATTGAATCAGTCTGCAGAGGGGGGTACCTGACATAAAGAAGACACAAGTTAGTACTAAAGAAAATTTAAAATCAAAAAGTAGAAAAGAAGGTTAGCAAACTTGGATTGCCTCCCAAGAAGCGCTTTAAGTTATAATCTTTAGCTAGACTTTCTCTGATCTTCATGGAGGCTCATGTATGGAAGGTGTTAGCCTTGATAAGTTTTTTGCAATATTTTGGACTTTCTTCTATATTTGGTTTAGCGGTGTAGCTTTTAAATAGAAACTTTACTTCTCAATTTTTTCATGCTTGGACTTGGTGGACTTGGGCTGATTAGACTATTTGCTAAGAAAATTTTGAGACTCCTCGTTTGGTACTTCAACTACTTGCTTGTCCTTGGTATAAATTTTGAAGCACTTCTCGACATTCGATGGTTGTGGCGTGGTTTTAAAAACTTTAAAAGCAACTTGCTCATCTTGCACCCGAAAGATGAATTCTCCTTCTTCCAAATCAATCAAAGTTCTTCTTGTGTCTAAGAAACATCGGCCTAATATGAGAGAAACATTACTATCTTCCTCTATATCAAGTACAATAAAATCTGCAAGAAAATAGAACTTGTCGAGTTTAACAAGCACATCTGCAATAACACCAAGCGGGGACTTTATCGATCTATCCACCAATTTGAGTGAGTCTGCTTCGGTTCTCCCAAACCTAATGCCCTGAATAGAGAGACATTAAATTTATACTTGCACCAAGATCACATAAAACATTTTAAAATATTAAGTTTCCTACAATACAAGGTATAGAAAAACTCCTTGGATCCTTAATCTTTGGAGGAAACTTGTTTAGCAGAATAGCACTGCATTCTTTATTCAATATTATTGTTTCATGATCCTCAAGTTTCTTCTTATTTTTTAGGATCTCCTTTATAAACTTTGCGAACTCAGGCATCTATGCTAGGGCCTCTGCAAAAGGAATGTTAATAAGCAGTTTTTTAAACATATTCAGAAATTGAACAAACTGCTTATCTGAAGTCTTTTGATTGTGTTTTTGGGGAATGAAAGTGGGGAACATATGAATTGATAACTGACTTCTCTATAGGATCTTGCAGAGCCTGAGAATCTTTCTTAGTTTGGCTACCTGGACAAGATTTCGGCTGGGTGGCTGAACTCTAGCTCTGTACATCTCCTGCCTCCTCCTGTTTTGAGTTTTCATCTATTGTATCTGTTGGAGTAGGTTTTTCTTATATGGTGATTTGGTCCTTTGCTAAAACTTTTTCACTTCTTAACATGATTACCTTGACATGTTCTTTGGGATTTACCTTTGTTTTGCTTGGTAACGATCCCTGTAGTTGATTGGACAATAGGCTGGAAATTTAGCTCATTTGCACCTCTAGGTTATGAATTACAGCTGCTTGGTTCTTCATGTTGGCCTCTGTGGTAGTCATGAATGTTTGTGTAGTGACGGTGAGCTGTTGCATTATTTCTTCCAAGCTTGGATTCTTCTTTTGTGGTGGTTGTGGCCTTACTTGCTGTTGCTGAAAGTTATTCGCCCTTGAAACAATGTTGTTATTGTTACCACCCCTTCTAGATTAGGATGATTTCTCTAAGCTGGTGTGTATATGTTTGAATAGGAGTTATTGTCCCTTTGAAAGTTGTTCACGTAATTTGCCTGCTCGGTTAAAGGGAACCCAAAGCTGCCAGCTTGTCCTTTATTGGTTGGTTGCCCTACAACAAATACATTATATGGAGGGTTTTGGGTTTGGATGGCGCTTAGATTGGTTGCATCGAGTTTCTTTGTTAATAATACAAGTTGTGCATATATTGCGGAGATTGCGTCTATCTCATGTACCCCAGCCGCTTTCCTTGGCATCGCTCAATCTGATTGCCATTGGTAGCTATTTGAGGCCATCTCCTCAAGAAGCATGTATGCCTTATTACGTTCCTTGCCCATGAGTGCTTCTCCCATGGCCGCATCAATTATCATCTTGATATTTGGATTCAATCTATTATAGAAGAATCAGATTTCCAACCAAGCAGGAAGTCCGTGATGTAGGACTTTCTTGGTCAATCCTTCATACATTTCCCAAGCATCATAGATGCTTTCAGATTCAAGTAGGGTGATGGTTGTGAGATCATCTCGGAGTTTTGCCGCTTTAGATGGAGGGAAGTACTTCATGAGGAACTTATTCGCCATCTCATCCCACGTTGCTATGGTATTCTTAGGTAAAAAATTGAACCATGTCTTCACTTTATCCTTCAAGGAAAAAGGAAAACGTTTCAGCTTTATTACCTCTGAGGACACACCATTTATTCGTTGTGTGTCACATATCTCTAGAAAACTAGAGATATATTCATTGGGTCCAAGAGATGTATTCATTGGGTCGTCATGTGGGAATCCTCCGAATTGACATGTGTTTACACTATCTGAATTAACCCTGGCTTCAGTTCAAAATTGTTTGCTTGAATTGTTGGTGCAATGATGCATGAATTGGCTCCAGTTAGAGAGGAAACAGCGTAATCTATCAAAGCTTTTCTCTCGTTTTGATCCTCCATCACTTTTTCTCGATCTCATTTCTCTGTAAGCAAGCGTCTGAAGGTTATATCGATCTCTGGATCAGGTTCTAAGAGTTCTGAACTCCTAGAACGTCTTATCCACTGGTAACAATAAGTTTGAAGAAAGCTCAATACCGTTCAGAACATGAATTTGGCTACCTGGCCGAATTTTCTGCTGCCTGGTCGAACTCTGTGTTCTGTTGAGGTTAAACTCCCTGTAACCTGCAGAGAAAAAGATTTTAATGTTAAATATGTAGACAGAATTCAAAGTAGAATAGTAATTGACATTAATGATATTGAAAATTAAACAATCCCCGGCAACGACGCTAAAAACTTAGTGTGAATCGAATGACAAGTGCACGAATTGTTTACAAGTAATATAGAGTGAAATAGAGTATCGTCCTACGAGAATTGTTATTTCAATTATCAATTAATCCTTCCTAATTTCTTTTGAATAATCAATTAAGTTGGAATGTTGAAAATAAACTACTACTAAAACAGGTTGCTTTACATATGAAAAGAACTAGGGTAATGATTTTGATAATTGTAATTAGATAAAATATTATGCTTGTGCTAATTCATCCTACTCATGCTAGCAATCAGAATTCCCTAATCTAATTATTATTTTCTCTCGAATAATACCAATTCTATCTTATAAATTTAGAATTTACATTCTCTCGATCTAGTAGATTGCTAGTTAGGAAATGCATTAAGTGTGATGAATATTCCTACATGACTGCACAACTCTTACATCTCAACGTCTCAAGTCATGGCTATTAATCCTAAAAGCTTTTGCTAAGTTATTATCTTTCGGACTTTAACCTAGTCTTCTGATTAATTGTGTACACTAATTATAGCATAAAGCATAAGATTGACAACTTAGCAAGTAAAAGATTCAAACTTTACAAAGTACGTAGTAAAATTTGCATAAAACACAATATCATATCATCAAATACAATCCTTACATCATGCCCTAGCTATGAAAAATTAGTTCATAACTAAGAAAATATAACATATCATAATCTTAAAATAGATCATGCTACAAATTTTTAGAATAAAAATAAAATAAAGAGAAAGGTAAGAAAGTACTAAAAAGATAAAGCTTTATGAAGAATTTCTCACTGAAAGTGCTCTGACATTTAATGGCTAACAGCAGAATTTTATTTAATTTTTGTTAAAATAAAAGAGAGATAAAAACTGTATATATACAAGAGACTCGGCGGCACTTTTTATAGAAAAGAGAGTAGTAGAACCCTAATCGAATAAAGAAACCTAGGTTTTTAATTTAAAAGAATTACTAGAAAAATTCTATCCACAGTTGTCGCCATAGTTCGGCCAGCTGGCCCAAAATTCGGCTGGCTGGCCGAACTTCCAATTGTAATGAAGCTCCATTTTTTGACTCGTGTTGGCCTCTGAGTTGGCATTCCCATTGACTGGTCCACGACTGCTTGGCCGAAATATATGGCTGGGTGGCCGAACTTTTGGTCTATTTCAGTCCCAGCTTTTTGTGAAATTTCTGATTTTACATGAAGGCTCTGTGGAGATGTTCCAACTCTGCATCAGATCTCTAGTTCTGCATCTCTTTTATTCACTTGATATCATCGATTCACCAATTTTTACTCTTTTCTTCTAATTTGCTCTTGACCTAAAATTTTCAAAATAACACTAGCAAAATACCCATGCAATATTAAATGTAGCAAAAAATAAGCATTAAAATTGATGTAAAATATGTAAATAAAGCACCCACATCAATTTTTCTTTTTTTAAATCTTTTAGAAGTTGTGTTTGGAAAATAGAGAAAAAAAGGTAAGAATAATTAGAAATAATAAACAATATATACTAAGACTCAAACCCAGGTCCCCATAATAAGAAAATTCCAACTCGTACTTGTTATGCTACAACCTTGTGGTTCTTTTTAATTAGCAAAATCTTAAAGATATTGTGGTAACTAAGCATAGAAAAAGTGGCAAGACCACTTCCTTCCTTATGGAAGATTGTGGGTTTGAATCTCCTTATCCATTATGGGTGACAGAGAAAAAATATTACGTAATGACTGAACTTTGTGTTGTATGAGCATAGAGGCACCAACCGCTTCGTTGAGACTAGATCGTTAATAATTGCAATTGATATCAATGAAATTGGCCAATAAGTAGCATTCAAGCCTGAGATATTCAATAACCTAGATAACTCCATCATCAAATTGATGATCGAGATAGGTATTACTTTGTAGGTTTTTCTATAAACCCTAACCTTCTAAATGAGAGATACTGTAAGGGCCTTTTTGACAAGAGGAAACAACAAAGTGGAATTGAAATTGAGTGAAACTAAAACTCAAATTCCTTTTGCTGTTTGACAACTTGAATAAGAAAAAGGAGAATTGGAATTAGCTAATTTCAATTACTAGTCCCCATACTGCCACATTAGTCTATTCCTCAAATTTTGATTCCACTTAAAAAGGTGGAATCACAATGGAATAAAATTTTAATTTAGATTCTCTTTTCAGCAATCAAATGAGGGAATAAAGGAATTTGAACTAGATTTAAGATCAAATCCTATTTTTTTTCATTTCCATTTCACAAACAAGGCTTTGGAATTAGAACGGGAATTCCAAATCCTGTTTTTTAATCACTGGAACCCATTACCTCTTGCAAAACAGGCCCCTAGGGAAGTTTTCGGGCAGGTCCGCATACAAACTCTTGAACGATGGAAGGTGTCCTCACTAGGGTTGAGGTCATTTGGTACGCCAAAGTTCCTCAGAGATCAAGGCCTTTGTGTGGCTTGTTTCAATGTTTTTCTCACCAAAGACTACTTGGGGCCATTTGTTTCGCCGTAAAAGGCGTAAAAGTCCGTAATCCGTATATGACTTACAACCCAATTACAGCTACGGCGTTTGTTTGGACCGTAATTCGCAAAAGACTTACGTAACTCAACTAACACTCACTTGCAACCCAGTTACCACTCACTTACAGCCCAGTTACAGTTAATTTTGTGGTCATACAAATTTGTATTATTTTTTATATTAATATTAAATTTTTTAAATATTTAACATTTTTAATATTTATTTGCAGTATTAAAACTTTTAAAATCACCAAATAGTTAATTTTGTGGTCAACTTTTTCACTTACGACTTATACATTACGACAACCAAACACCGTAAAATACAATACACTTTCCCACTTTACAACTTTATATTACCAACCAAACACCGTAAAACTTACATGCATGTAACTCATTTACAACTGTAAAAGACTTTACCAATTACGACTACGAATTACGGCCAGTTATGACAACCAAACAGACCAAGACATGTATTTGGAAAAGGCAAAGTGAGGACTGGTGTGCCTCCACATCTTTTTTGGAAACCTAACAAGTGAAGGCATAATAGATAGGTTGACACTTATTTTTACTCAAAATCTCAAGTTGATAAGTGGAGATCTAATTCTCTAAATGTACTTCACTTTTGCTTCACTTTTTTTTTTTTTTTGTGAGACTATTCTTGTTAAACTTGGCTGGGCCAACCCATGAGGGAGCCAGGCCCAAGCCCAATTATCCGAAGTTTAGGTCTAGCCCAAGCGCTGGTCTATTTCTTCTCTGAATTGGATTAGAGAAGCACCCAATGTGAGCAACGGATCGCATCAAGGATGAGATCTGTTGATGGATTAAGAAATTTTTACATTGTCTAGGACTAGGGATGGCCCTCCTTCTTTCTCAACACATGCAACAAAAGACTTGCAATGATGTAGAACTAAAGAAAAAGAAAAGGAGAGAAGAGAAAATAGAAGGGAAGAGAATTTACAGAGATAGGGAAGAATTTAGAAAGAGAAAAGAGAGTAATTACATAGAGGAAGTTTGATAATCTGTATTTTCAGAAAACAAGTCTCCTCCAAAATTAAAATAAAGAGGCCTAATTATAGATAGGTATTTAACACAAAATAGGAAACTAAACAAAACTTGATAATCAATCAATCTAATTATTCAAAATTAAATAATACCTAATAAAGTAATAAATAAATAACATAAAAATTATTTCCTAATTGCGATATCCATCATTTCCTCCCGATTGAAAAGAACTCACATCCGACGAGGTAAAGCATAAATAACCCTCCAAGAGGCCAGGATTAAGGCAAAGAAATTCTTTTTTAGTAATCCAAGCTTCAACAGTAGAGGGACGATCCTTCTATTGAATAATTCAATAAAGAAGCGACGATAACCATTAGAAGGTGAATTAACAAATTCATCATTCATGACATCATGAATCTCATCTGATGGTTCTAAAGTAGTGGAAGGAGCACGAGGAACCTACTGTGTGGAAGAAGATTTGGGGAAGAAGAAAAAACACAGATCACACGCACAATCAAAAACACCAGAATTTTACATGAAAAATCCAAACAGGAAAAAACCACGGAGCCACTCACAAATCTACTATATTTGATAGAGATCACAAAAGGACAAGAGAACCTTACAACTGCTCTGTATTTACAATGGCATACACTCGCTCATCTAACCCTAATGATGACACATCTCCTTTTATAGAGAAAATTAGGGTTATAAATCGTGAAATCACCAAATTGTCCGTGACACGTGTTCTCGTGTTTCATGGGCTACGAAGCTTCCAGACTGGACCGCTTCGCTGTGCATCTCTGAGTTGCCACTCTTCTCTGTTGCTCCGAGTCCTCTTCTGCCTAGATGCTTTAGTGTGCTTATTCAGAGTGATACCAAGCTGCTACTCTGGGCGATACTCTGGCACTGCCCACAACCTGAAACTCTGAATTTGCCCAACCTCCTTACCGGAGTGCTTCGCACTTCGTTCCGAAATCTACAACGAGGACTCCTCCAGATCGATCTGCGAATAACTCTGTGTAGGGTTGCAATCCTCAAGACAATTATCAGGCTCCACAACTTAACAAAACCAGATTGGAAGACAACCTACAGAAATAAAGAAGGCAAAAATAAATGCTCGAATGTCCTTCGGTAAGGGAATAAGTGTAAGGGAATAAGTCTGTCACATTAAAAACTGGACTAATAGACAATTTCTTCCCTTTTTCAAAGCCTCCAACAAGGGTTTCCGATTATGTCTGGATCATGAATAGTGCTGAAGGATTCTCGCGGAGCTTGCTACAGTTTTTTCCACCGAAAGATCGCTCTTTCATGGAGAAACCCTTAGCATCAAGCGATATGCTTCCTCATATATATACAGTTTATGCATATACAAATGTAGATACCTAAAATTGTTATAATTATTAATTTTACATGACTTGACACTTTGTTTGTATTGAAGATTAGTCTATATTTCCTCAGGAATTGTGTTTATTGCTGCTCTTCCGTTCTTGGTTGCAGGCGCTTCTTTTGGTTCTCTCTTGAGCCTTATAATCTTGACGTACAATGTAGACTATTTAGTAACGTTTTATTATTTTTTCTTTAATGAAACAAGAAGAAAAATAAATATATATAATTTGATAAAAGAGGAGAATTTGGTAAAAAAAAGAGAAGCTCACATCAAACTCAGAAATGAAACGGGTACCATCAAACTATACTATTTGCACTATATATCTGGAACCCAATGGACTACACAAGAGTGAAATGTGAAATTCTATCTCAAAAAATTTTCTGTGCAATACATGTTTATTCACTTGAGACAATTTTAATCCACTCAAAATAGTCCAGTTAACAATATTCGGGAAACACCACCACTCTTGGTGCAAAAAGTGATGCACTATGTACACTATTTTTTTTTTTTTTTTTGGAGGTAAACTCTGTATACTATTTTTTAACGTTTCATTGTGCAATCTATAGAACGTCAATGTTCATTTTGCCTCCAACGTTCACATTTTCAGGGCAATAAATAACCTAGGTGCATTAACTGCTGTTCCCTTGGGAACATGAAGATGGAAAATGGGGTATTAATAATTAAACTCCATTCGGTAAAAAAATAGGCAATTTTCTATTGACCAGTATTTCTTTTTCAACAGTAACGGGAAGCTCACGGAGAAATAGAGAGAGATCAATTGTAGTTAAAAAAAAGAGATCGAGTCTAGTTTTTTTTTTAATAAAAAGAGGTCGAGTCTTAGTTTTTAGCTCTCTCTCTCTCACTCTCTCTCTCTAGATCAATTGTAGTTAAAAAAAAGAGGTCAAGTCTAGGTTTTTTTTTTTTTATAAAAAGAGGTTGAGTCTTAGTTTTTAGCGCTCTCTCTCTCTCTCTCTCTGAGATCAATTGTAGTTAAAAAAAAAGAGGCTAGATTTTTTTTTTTTTTTTATAAAGTCGAGTCTTATTTTTTGCTCTCTCTCTCTCTCTCTCAGATCAATTGTAGTTAAAAAAAGTGGTCGATTCTAGGTTTTTTTTTTTTTTTTTTTTTAATAAAAAGAGGTCGAGTCTTAGTTTTTGGCTAGCTCTCTCTCTCTCTCTCTCTCTCTCTCTCTCAGAGTCTGACGTCCGTGTGGATCATGTCACTATTCTAATAGAGAGCATGTGAAGTGATACAGTTCTAATTAAATGCTTATATTGTTTAAAAATGCTAGTCATCGTCACAAGGATAAGGTTGTTCCTTGGGTGATCGCTACATGTAGCATACAATAATGCAATCTGTAAATTTCCATAATGATTCATTAACAATGGTACATAGCAATTGAGTAGCTGAAGCATGCAAAAAGCTGTAGTGAGAAAAGAGGTAGTTTTCATTGAATCTTATATTTACTCTAAAGTTCACCACTCTGTCATATCCGATATAGTAATTTATAAATTATATAATTATCTTAATGTTATACGATAGCGACTAAATTTTCCTTTTAGCCCATACAGAAAATGAGTAAAATGATTCTAAAAATCACTATTTCTTTCAAAGAAAAATATTCCTACAAAATATTTTGTGAAACTATGAAATTCAAGGAATCTAGGAAAATTCAAACAACACTATATATATTTTCAAAGCATATGCGGGATAGTGTGCTAACATGCAATCATATACAGTTCGGAAACTCCAATATGACATTTTAATCACTATTCTTGAAGTGACAAAAAAAAACTAGCAGTATCAAGAAAAATATTGGGGGGAAAATTAAGAAAATGAATAGGCAGAGATATTATGCATGATATATATTAATAAAAAGAAAGTAGGGAAATTTTGTTACAACCACCTACTTTACTTCATAATCAAAAAACAAAACTCAGCTTCATAATTTTGTTCGCTACAGTCTCATCCACGTCGGTATAAACTTATTCTTCCCAACCGTCATTCTTTATATATTTTTATTTCCTCTTTTATCCTTTTCCATCACTCCCGACATTACTTCCCCTCAAACTTGACCTGACGCAGAGTCATTCGTGGATCGACATGATGATCATGGCGATGCTGATATGAGGATTGTGACTAATGATCGCAGTCTTCTGTGAGTACTGACACAAATATAGAACATTTTTGTGAAAACTGCGATTATGGTCGAATCTTAATAAAGAGGACTGTGATCATAGTCACAATTGAAAATCGCGCTGGGGGGTGTGAATAGGTGATGTGCTAATCTAATGTCAAACAATGCGGAATTAAAACTATTATGCAAGCTAAAACAAACACACAATGTATATTAACGAGTGAAGCCGCATTCCCAGTGAAGGGCTCTGAACTTTCTCCTCAAGATTTCTCTAAATTAAGAGTTGAGGTGCTACTATAACACTCTTGGTTAAATACAATTGTGAGCGCGCAACTAATGTCAAGCATGTGATGAATAGACAAGGAATAAGAGAATGCAAGATATCGAACAATCCAAATCATATATATCAATTAAGCATAAGTAAATATTAAGCATATAAAGATGTAAACGATATAAGCATGTAAGATATAAACACAAGTAAGTGGAGAGAAAGATGAGCAATCGCAAACACGGGAGAATTATTTCGAGGTTCGAGCTACTTGCCTTACGTCCCCGCTTTCACTGTAATGAAGAATTTCCATTATAAATGATCCTGCAAGATCACTCAGTGTCGCAACACCTACCATGAGCTCCCTCAAGAACTCTTGAACCCATAAGTCCTTCACTTGTTCTCGCAAGAACAATACACAATACGAACCCGCAAGTTCACCAAGGCCTCAACCTCTAACTCCTCCAAATTACAATGGTTGGAACACTTGGTGATCTCTTCTCTTGATCACCAACAAATACTATCACAAAGAAGGATCTTATAGGATGGATATAGCAATGGGTAGTTCAAGCTTGTGTGAGAAAAATTAAATAGAATTTGTGGTGAAAAATTGAAAAAATGCTTTTAAAAACTCAAGAGAATCACTCTTGAAAAACACTCTTTTGATATGGAAGATAAGCCCTAAAACTTGTAGAGGAAACTCTGTGAAAGATAAGAAAAACTAGCTTTAATACTTATCCAAAAATCTTACCAAAAACTGGCCCAAAAGTCCCTTTTATAGGGGCTGTCAAAAACTGGTTGTTGGGGCCAAATTGACCTGTCGGTCGACCGGCCGGTCGACCACCAACGGTCATTTTTTTGACCGTTGGGGTTGCCGATCGACCGCCCAGTCGACCGCACCCAAAGCCAGGCACTATCGGTCGATCGGTTAGTCGATCGCGACCCAACAGAGACTAAATGTCTCTCAGTCCGTTAGCCGACCCGGTCGACCGCTATGGGCTCGTGCACATTGTGCACGTCGATCGACCGGTCGGTCGACTGAGCCTTGCTTCGATCGACCGTTTGGTCGGCCGCAAGCAGCCCCAGAACACATTTTTCAGGATTTTTAAAGATCTTTTTAAATTCATTTTAAATCTTATAAAATCTCCATAAAATTCACAAAAATAAGTTCATTGAAATACTATGTAGGACAAACGTATGTGATCAAAGATCAACACGTATTACAAACATGTGAGCTATTTTTGAGGTCAAGAAGTTAAGGCTTAAATCAAAAATCGTATTTTCCAAAAATTAACTTCTAAATGAAAAACCGATTTTCTATAAACTTGTATAAATACAAAAATAAGATATTGAAACACATTTGAAGCACAGCGTATATGGATGAAATCCAATACACATATAAATGATATATACTTGTTTTTGACAATAAGCTTTAAAATAAGTTTTGATAAAAACAAAATTAAACACATGATAAGAACTCATCAAAATAAGTTATTTAAGCAATATGAAGTAACAATGTATATGGATGAACTCTAGTACGCATATAAACCATGTAAACTTATTTTGATGAAATTTATTCATAAAACCGAAAGATGTATTCTTGAAAACGAAAACGAAAACTATATTTTCCAAGAACTAAAACTATTTAAAATGAAAGTCGTGAAATATTTTTGTGTGTGTCTATGAGCTTGAGCAATCCACAACTAAGCTATACTTTACATTTTATCCTAAAATAAAAATCTTAACTTAAAAAGTTAGACTCAAGTCTTCTTGAAAATCTTCTCTTGAAAATCTTCTTTTCCATCTTAACTTGATCCAAACTTGATCCATGAGCTAGACTCCTCTTTAAGTACTTGATGCGATCTTGAAGCGCGAACTCTTGAATCAATACGTACTAGCTTCAAAACTTGACTTCGAATCTTTTGTTGAAGCTAAACACCGACTAAGATCTTGATTGAATATCTGAAACTTAATAAGCACAAGATCATTATTATTATAACTACATGAGTTAATTATCATCAAAACTAGAGTGATGGGCCTTTAAGCCAATAGTAATCCTATAAAGACTCAGAAACATGATATTTTTGTAAGGACTGCAATCATAGTCCCGGTCCCCATAAGTAGGACATTTTGTGAAGACTGTGATCAATAGGGCTGTGATCATTTTGTGAGGACTGCGATCATAGTCGCAGTCCTCAGAAATAAAACATTTTTGTGAGGACTGCGACTATCAATAGGGCTGTGATCATTTTGTGAGGACTGCGATTATCAGAAATAAGGCATTTTTGTGAGGACGAGTCGCAGTCCTTTATATTGCGATCATTTTGTGAGTACTGCGATCATAGTCGCAGTCCTCAGAAATAATGCATTTTCGAAGCGGCATGTTTTTTTGAAGCGATTACTTAAGGGTATTTTCGTCTTTCGCTACTGATGAGTGCTTCAGCGTTTGGCATGTGGGCGCACATTCTTTCTTTAAAAAAAAAGTGGCTGAAACTAATAAAATTATGTGAGTGAGTTTTTTCAAAATTACAGTTTGACTTAGGTGGAAATCCCCCATTAAAGTATTAATATTATTTATTTATTTTAAAGAGGTGAATGTGTAAATAAACAGGTAGAGTAAGACATTACTTTATTTACCTTATATGTTTAAATAAATAAATAACTCTTATTTCTTATTTTGAAAAGCTAAATATGAATCGGGGTAAAGGGGTTCATTAATTTATCCTTTAATCATTGTCTTGCTCATCGGCCCCACAACATGTTATATAATGCCAAAAACAGTCGGTGTACATGGCTTGCTATATTAACGAGGAATTATATATACCTCCCGGTTTGAGCATGAGAATCAATAGAATTGAGAAAATCATCATATCATATCAAGCAAGAATATGGAAGCTCCTTTCGCTCCAACAACTTCGTCGGCATGCGAGCATTCGACGATCGTCAAAGAGATGAACCGAGTGCACGAGCTCATGAGCCAGCTCCGCGCCATTGTGCTCCCTTCGCCAGAAGCTGCCGCTTGCTCGCCTGAGCTCGTCAGGGGCCTCTTTGGAGACATTTTCGGGTCTTTCACCGTTGTCCTCTCCAAGCTTCAAGCCTGTTCGCATTTCCAAGATGCCGACCCCCATGAATGCGATGGCCATAGAAAAAGGTTTCTTGCAAAAAAATTGATAATATATATTTCCGATTTCTAGATAGTACTAGTTCTTGATTTGCAGTTGCCTTCTCTTTGGACTGCAGCAGGAAGCAGAATTCATGGACTACTTTGACAACAGTTCCACATAACGATGGCTATCAATGGAGGAAGTATGGGCAGAAGAAGATCAACAGTTCTGAGTTTCCGAGGTCTCTTATGTACTCTCTTTAAAATCTCAATGTTTCATAATCCATGAAAATAGAAATTTAAAAAATAGATCTATTCACTTTGGACTCAAAAAAAAAAAAAAAAAAGAATCAGATGGGTATTTCCTATCTAAAGTCATGCTTATTTATTTCTTTAGATAAGTGATGGTCAAATGGTTTTTACTCACCGATAGATTCGAGTTTAGCTGAGAGCTAAATATATAAATCATTATGGTTCTAATAAGAATCTGAGGTTTTAAATGATTTCATTGGATTTCAACAAGAGAATTCCTGTCATATAGATAGAAATGCAACGTAAATTCAGGACATGAACATATATACCTACTGATTAAAGTTTCGGATGAAAATGCAGGAGCTACTATAGATGTGTACATCATAAAGAACAAGGGTGTGCAGCAACAAAAACAGTGCAGCAAAGAGAAGGCATGTACAACAATGATGATCCGCCCAAGTTCGATGTAATATATAACATGAAACACACATGCAAAGTTGTAGGAACAAGCTCGCCTTCTTCCACGATCGATTCTTCTCTTCCATGTCCTGAAAGCACGATAATAACAGAGCTCGAGTTGGAAGAACTTCTATCTACCGAGCCTGATATAAACACACCATCGATGGAGGATGTGATGCCAAGCATCCTTGAATCCTGGGATTTTACTACAGAATGGAATGATATTGATGAATTACTTGGTTCAAATGAGGGGAATTGCTCGGATGAAGGAAGGGCTTTTTGAAGTAATTTTGTGGGAAAAGCTCTCTCAAGAACCAGGACTTTTAAGTTAAAGCTTAGGAACGTGTAAGGTTACCTTTCATATGAACGTCGTCCGTTTCTAGTATACGTGTAATAAGTTTGCTTGGGCCTGTTTGCTTGACCTGACCCCCGAGGAAAATAACCGTTTGGGCACTGTTTTATGGGCCCCACCTCTATTTGGGACAAATTGTGTTTGTTCCACAGGAAAAGGGGCCTGAAAAGAGGTCGCCATGTAAGCAAGTTATATTTAAGAGTAAATTGCTCCAAAAACAGTTAGAAATCTGACACAGCCGTGGGCCTCACCTTATTTTCGGAGCTCTGGGAGAAAAATTTGTAGGCCCCACCTCAATTTTCTCTCTTACTTTCTGAGCCAACCAAACAGAAGGGGGGCTTTGCTGAACCCCCTTCATTTTAGCAACATTTTTCTTCCAAACAAATAAGAGCGACTGAAAAAGAAAGTGTGTCAAAATAAGCTGAAATCTGACTTTTCCTTGATTTGTTTTCCAACAGCTAAACAATCCCTTTGTTGAAGAGGTCCCAATTTTAGGGAAGATGAGTCAAAAAGTCTATTGGTGGATAGATAAGAGCTTTAGGTGGTTAAACTAAAAGTTTTCTTCCATATATTCAGTGATAATTACACGAACAGGGAGGAAGAGTAAGCATTAATCCAAGGGGACAAGGCTATTTGCAAAAACGACAATGAAGTTGATTTTATATAAATGTTACTAAATAGATTTCCTTTTATCAACAAGAAGAGTGCATTATTCATTTAAATCCTAAATATCATTGAAATAACTTAATAGGAAGTCATTTGAGGATTTGTTGTACTTGGCGAGCAATATTGTTCTGCAATTCATGCAAAATCATCATCATCATCATCATCTTCTTCTTATTCTTCTTTTAGATAGGATGGAATCATAGTGATTACATCCTAGTTAGGTTGTGGGTTCAAATATCAATTACTTGTAAATCTCCTTTCTTTGTCCCCCTTAACAAACACACAAGAAAAAAGGAAATCACAAACAATAAAAAGGTACAATATTTACTGGTTCGCCTACCAAACTTCATCCTACATCCACGGGACATCTACATAAAATCGACTCTAGAAAGAAGAACAATTACAAAAGTACACAATAACCAAGTTTCTTTCACACCTCACCCTCTCCCTCTCATCTTATTGTTTCCCAAGCTTTCCAAATTGAGAACTCTAATTTAACTTATCACTACTAGGTAACACATCCTTTTTAAGTTAAATTTGCTCGAATTACTTACCGATCCCCAGAAATATTGTTTTCCCTAGGACTATCCCTTGAAAAAATTCCCTCGGAAATACCATGGTGAAAAACACCTAGAGGGGGGGTGAATAGGTGTAAGTGCTAATCTAATAAACTAAATGCAAACTAAGTGCGCTAAATGCGGAAGCTAATGCAAATGTTGCAACACACTTAATACAATCCACCAAGTGTAGCCGAATTCCCCTTGCGAGGCTCTGGACTAACTCCTCTTGATTCCCCTAGATATGGGTTGAGGCGCTATGTGAAGCTCTTGTTGGATGAGTATAGGTGATGCACAAACACACAAGCAATTCACAATGTGCACACACAATCAAGCCAAGCAATAAAGGATATAGCAATATGAAATAATGCAAGGCAATATGAATTATGCACAACACAAGCAAATATGGTATGATATGATGTATGATGCTTTGCACAAGGTAAATGAGAGAGAGTTAGAGAGACAATGGGAGCAATCACAAACAACGAGATTTGTTTCGAGGTTCGAGCACCTTGCTCTACATCCCCGCCTACACCACCATGTAGGATTTCCACTATCTCAACTCCCACCGAGGGAACCTCTACCGAAGAGGATTTCTTACAATACTAGGAGTACCAAACTCCTCTCTCAAACAACCACCTCACAACCGAGGGGTAAGGCCCGTAGCCAATACAACAACCAATCCACACACCTCTACCGAAGAGGCTCACAACCAAACTCAATCACCTCACACTTGAGGGATACACACCAATCACCCGATCACCTCTACCTAAGAGGGATACAACAAGAATAAGGGTGTACAACTTAGAGGTTACAAACAACAACCTCAAAACTCTCTCTTTCTTTTTCTCTTATCTTTTTCCACAAAAACAAGATCCTAATAGTTTAGGATAGAAGATAGCTCAAGTGTGAAAAACAAGTATTTTTGGAAACAAGCAACAAAGAAAAATCTTTGGGAAAATACTTGCAATATGATAGAATTGAAGATCTAAGCAAAAATCCCAAAAACCTATTTTTCTTTGATTTTCCAAAAACCCTAAAACAATAAAGATGAGAAGTTTTTGCACTTAAAACTCTTTTGAAAACTCTTTTAAACACTTCAGAAAACTGAAAATTTTTCTCTTAAAAAACTTGGCCAAAATCCCCAAAGAGATGGGGTTTATATAGCCCCTATACAAAACTAGCCGTTAGGCTGAGTTGGCAGTCTGACAGACTGCCGGTCGACCGGTCCGGTCGACCGCCAACGGTCAAAAATGTGACCGTTGGGCAATAGCGGTCGACCGGCCCGGTCAACCGAAACAAACCGAGAGCAGAGCTCTCAGACCCGGTCGACCGGCTCGGTCGACCGTCCACTGTGCCTAACAGACGTGCACGTCTGTGCACATCGGTCGACCAGCCCGGTCGACCGGCCCTTGGTGCGGTCGACCGTCCCGGTCGGCCGACCAGCCTGTCAGCACAAAACCAGGTCAGAAATATTTGGAAAAATATTTTCTAAAAAATCTTTTATCTCTTTTAAAAATACCATAAAAATTGTTTTATCATTTTATGTTGAAACATAAACATGTGATAAAAATTTCAAGACAATATATCAACATATCAATTCATTTTTGTGTCTTGCCAATTTTATCAAAAACAAAACTTTGTATTTTGTCAAACTTGATTTTTCCAAAACATGAATAGGGATAACAAAATAAGTTTGTTTACCAAGTTAAAGCATGTATGTATAAATAGAAAACATCTACTATACATATAACATATGTAAACTTGTTTTGATCAACTATTCATAAAAACCAAATATCAAATCATAAAATGTGTGTGTTTTGTGTTCACTTGAGCATATCAACTAAACTAAGCTTTACAAATGGATCTAAAACTCTATCTAAGCTAGGATACCTAAGTCTTCTTGACGATCTTCATCTTCAAGTAGACTTGCTCCAAAATTCCGTGATTCTCCAAGTGCAAAGGTATGATCTTTAAGCTTTGGCACCGGAATCACCATGATAAGCTTCTAATCATCTTGTTGAAGCTAATCATCAACTAATATCCTGTTAATGATCTGAAACTTAGAAACACAAGAATATTAGTAAACATAACTACATGAGTGTTGATCATCATCAAACTAGAGTGGAAGGCCATTGGGCCAACAATCTCCCCTTTTTGATGATGACAAAACTCATGGAGTTATATATGCATGGATTAAAGTTAAGCTTCAAAGAAGCTCCCCCTTAACTCATGCATAGGGATAAACAATAAATATATGCAATGAATATTAAACATGAAACATGCATATGCATAAACAATAAATGGTTCTAGATATCAAATGGAATATTCAAAACAAAATAAGCTCTAGATACCAATTACAAAGCAAACTCTATATATCAATTAAGCTTAATAAACAATTAAACTTAATATTCTTGATATATTAAAACATAATATATGCATAAACATAATATATGCATAAACATAAGCATGCATATAAAACTTCATAAATCTTTCTCCCCCTTTTTGTCAATCATCAACAAAGGGGTAAACAATCAAAACCATAGATAAAATGAGGGGTAAAAATCTTTCTCCCCTTTTTGTCAATCAAAACAATGCAAACAATGTTCTCCCCCTTTTTGTCTAAAACAAAAAACAAAATCAATAAGGGGTGACTACAACCATGATATCAATTAGAAAATATGTCAATGAAGCATCTTGATACCAATAAACAAGGATCAATATATGTTATATGCTATATACATTCATGAAGAGGAAGACGCTAAGTTAGCTTCCCTACACATATGCATTACATGAAGAAGGGATGACAAGCCCCAATTCACATAACACATATTATGTAATGCATAAGAGGAGATGTGAAGCTCCCCCTACACACGTATATCATATAAAGAAGAGTTGTCAAGCTCCTCAATTTATAATATACTCAACATGAATCTATATGTAAGAGAGATGTTAAGCTCTCCTTGCATATAGGAAATACAAATCAAAACTTTGAATATTTTCTTTAAACAGAATTTTGAAAATACCAATTGTAATTAAACATAACAAATTACCAATTGTAAAACAACATAACAAATTTTGAATGTCTAAACACAAATTTTGATACCAATTGTAAGAATATATTTCATTTTGAAAATATATAAACAAATTTGATGTTGATATCATATGTTCAAAATAACAACTTTTAATCATAAAGAGTGGGAGTACAAATACCAATTGAAATACAAAATCAAATTTTCTCCCCCTTTATGAAAAACAAACTAAAGACATGCATAGTCTTGATAACAATTTAAAAGTAATCAATTTAAACAAAAATGAAACTCAAGCACTAGCATAAACACAAACATATATATGTATGAAAGATAGATACCAATAGAAATTGATATACTTGGAATTTAAAGCATACATACATACAAAACATATATGAGTATACAAGAAGATCAAAATGATACCAATTGAAAGAGTTCAATGATACCAATTGACATAACAATAAGTTCAAGTGTATACATCATATTATCTACCACCCAATCATAATTCAAGTTTTAAAGATTTTCAATTTAGGGCATACATGAACATGATCTCCCATCCTACCGCCCTTAGATGGTTGGGGTTTTCAAAGATAGATTTGAAAATGTAGTTTTGTTTGAAAATCACTACCAAAATGAAGAACACCGCAACTAGTTAAATGGAAAACTTGTTAACTAGCACGAAATCCTTCAAGTAAGGAATAAAACAAAAATGAAATTCACATGATAATCATCACTCTAACCAATAAAGCATAACTCATGAGAAACAAAACATGAGCAATAGATATGAGTGTACAAATAATATGTGAAGATCATAATCATGAAAAATATTTCATTGAGCTCAATTATTCCTTAAAACATAATTCCATCAAAAACATGAAAAATCATATAAAACTACTTATTTAATCTTCAAGGCATATGTATGTCTAATACAAGCTAAAATATACATACATATCCAAAACTCAACGAGCCCACTAAATGTATATTCATGAAGGCACGTGGCTCAAAAAAAGATGTATATGTATAAGATTAGTTTGAACTAGATAGACATATACATGAAGTTAAACATAAATACATGAAACATGAAAATCTACATCTTTACTAAAAGCAATTTTCATTTCAAGGTATATGTATGTCTTGTCCAACATGAAGTATACATACATATCCCTAAACACAATTGAGTGTATAAATAGATTTGCATGAAAGGCAAATGACTCAAGGGGTATACATGTATATCTTAAAGTTTGGCAATACGAACATATACATGAAGTGAAACACACAATTATAAAACAAATCCAAAAATGGAATACAAGTTTGAAATGTATGAATCATCAAAACTAGACTATACTAGCACATCTAATGGGTTCAAATAAGCGTTCAAGCTCATACATATATAGATTTATTTGTGGCCCACTATATGTACAAGTATAATTCCTAGTCTTAATGAAAACTAACATCTAAACAAGTAACCTTAACATGAAGCATCAAAACACAATATAAAAATCATCATGATAAAACTAAGACATGATTACTATGTAAATTCATATGTATTAGATTCATGATGTACATTATAGCTTAAACAAACGGTGAGAACACTAAATGTGAATCAAATAAACATGTGTGTCTCAAATACTATACATGTATGTCAAGGATCTAATAAACATGGAATGAACATACTAATCCATAGACAATGAAACATGCTATAAAACATCAAAACATGCTATAAGCAATGAAATGGAAAGCATGTAAACAATAAATGGGAGTAAAGGATTGTTACCAAAACCGAAGAAGCAACTCTCCTAGTCTCCAAAACATGGTGGTCCTCTCCACCAACCTTCCCTTGAAAGTGATGCATCCATTTGATTTCCTTTAAGTCCGGAACGCATCCACTCCAAGGTGTCATCACTCTCACGTCATGTGAGAGCCCACACCTACATCAAAAATAGGAGGGTGGTCTTTGGTACCCATACTCTTTTGGGTCCATGGGGGTTAGTCTCATTTCTAACCCAAACAAATTTCTTGGCTAAATTTTCAACATGTAAACGATCATAGCAAAATTTAGCAAGATGGCCTTTTCGGCCACAATGTGTACATGTGTACACATGAACATACTTGTGTTGATGGTGTCCGTGTGAAGCATGTGTATGCCGTGATGGGTGTGCATGCATAAAGGATGGAACTTGTTTCTTTCGAACCAAGGTTTCCAACCATGTGTGGTTCATGGCACATTGGCTCATAGTGGAGCCCAAACAATCTACTCTCTTCTTTAACATACAAATATCATCAATAATTTTAGAAGAAGAGGTACATGCATTAGGTAGACTAGATGAAGAAGCTACACTAGCATGGCAAACATGAGCATCAATCTTATTTTGTAAAAATTCATTTTTCTTTAAACATGCATCCAAATCTTTAGAAATTGAAGCAATCTTAATTTTCAAAGAATCATTTTCTTTTAAAACAAAATCAACTTTTGAAGACAAGTTTTCATTTTTCTTCAAAAGAACATGGCAATCATTTTATTTTTCAATAAGTTATTTTCTTTAAGTGCAAGATCAAGTTGAGATTTTAATGAATCCCTCTCATTATGGACCTCAACCTTTTCTTGCAAAACACAATCAAGTCTAGAATGCAAACACTTATTTTCTTTTTCAATTTCTAGACTTTTCTTTTTCAAAATCTTATATTTTTCAATTAATTTTTCACAAACAATGGAAAGTTCTTCATTCAAAGCATGTGCATCAATATGATCATTTGAAGAACTAGCATCATCATCACTATCTAGTTGAGTTTCCGATTGTACCTCAAGGGAGTCATTCCCTTGGACCATATAGCATTGTTGTGGTTCGGATTCTCCACTAGATTCCTCTTCTTGTTGGATTTGGACTTGAAGCTTGGAGGTGTTGGAGGTTGTCAATTTGTTCCACACTGCAAAGGCGGAATCAAAGTTAGAAACACATAAGAGATAATCTTTAGGAAGAGTGCTTCTAATGGCCTCTAGGGCTTGTGCATTGGCCCCTATATGATTGCAATCACCAAGATAACATCTCTTGGTGGCCGCAAGGAAAACATGCAAACCTAGGGTCTTTAGGTACATGGACATCCTATACTTCCAAACATCAATGTTGGAAGGGTCAAAGCTAGGTGGGGTCATGAAGTCCATGGTATAAACTAGATGTGTGCAAACAAGCAAATGCAAATGAGATTAGCAAGCAAATGGATCACTCCTAGGATGTTAAGCCTAATATCAGGAGCACTAGCTCTGATACCAATTGAAAAACACCTAGAGGGGGGGTGAATAGGTGTAAGTGCTAATCTAATAAACTAAATGCAAACTAAGTGCGCTAAATGCGGAAGCTAATGCAAATGTTGCAACACACTTAATACAATCCACCAAGTGTAGCCGAATTCCCCTTGCGAGGCTCTGGACTAACTCCTCTTGATTCCCCTAGATATGGGTTGAGGCGCTATGTGAAGCTCTTGTTGGATGAGTATAGGTGATGCACAAACACACAAGCAATTCACAATGTGCACACACAATCAAGCCAAGCAATAAAGGATATAGCAATATGAAATAATGCAAGGCAATATGAATTATGCACAACACAAGCAAATATGGTATGATATGATGTATGATGCTTTGCACAAGGTAAATGAGAGAGAGTTAGAGAGACAATGGGAGCAATCACAAACAACGAGATTTGTTTCGAGGTTCGAGCACCTTGCTCTACATCCCCGCCTACACCACCATGTAGGATTTCCACTATCTCAACTCCCACCGAGGGAACCTCTACCGAAGAGGATTTCTTACAATACTAGGAGTACCAAACTCCTCTCTCAAACAACCACCTCACAACCGAGGGGTAAGGCCCGTAGCCAATACAACAACCAATCCACACACCTCTACCGAAGAGGCTCACAACCAAACTCAATCACCTCACACTTGAGGGATACACACCAATCACCCGATCACCTCTACCTAAGAGGGATACAACAAGAATAAGGGTGTACAACTTAGAGGTTACAAACAACAACCTCAAAACTCTCTCTTTCTTTTTCTCTTATCTTTTTCCACAAAAACAAGATCCTAATAGTTTAGGATAGAAGATAGCTCAAGTGTGGAAAACAAGTGTTTTTGGAAACAAGCAACAAAGAAAAATCTTTGGGAAAATACTTGCAATATGATAGAATTGAAGATCTAAGCAAAAATCCCAAAAACCTATTTTTCTTTGATTTTCTAAAAACCCTAAAACAATAAAGATGAGAAGTTTTTTGCACTTAAAACTTTTTTGAAAACTCTTTTAAACACTTCAGAAAACTGAAAATTTTTCTCTTAAAAAACTTGGCCAAAATCCCCAAAGAGATGGGGTTTATATAGCCCCTATACAAAACTAGCCGTTAGGCTGAGTTGGCAGTCTGACAGACTGCCGGTCGACCGGTCCGGTCGACCGCCAACGGTCAAAAATGTGACCGTTGGGCAATAGCGGTCGACCGGCCCGGTCGACCGAAACAAACCGAGAGCAGAGCTCTCAGACCCGGTCGACCGGCTCGGTCGACCGTCCACTGTGCCTAACAGACGTGCACGTCTGTGCACATCGGTCGACCGGCCGGTCGACCGGCCCTTGGTGCGGTCGACCGTCCCGGTCGGCCGACCAGCCTGTCAGCACAAAATCAGGTCAGAAAAATTTGGAAAAATATTTTCTAAAAAATCTTTTATCTCTTTTAAAAATACCATAAAAATTGTTTTATCATTTTATATTGAAACATAAACATGTGATAAAAATTTCAAGACAATATATCAACATATCAATTCATTTTTGTGTCTTGCCAATTTTATCAAAAACAAAACTTTGTATTTTGTCAAACTTGATTTTTCTAAAACATGAATAGGGATAACAAAATAAGTTTGTTTACCAAGTTAAAGCATGTATGTATAAATAGAAAACATTTACTATACATATAACATATGTAAACTTGTTTTGATCAACTATTCATAAAAACCAAATATCAAATCATAAAATGTGTGTGTTTTGTGTTCACTTGAGCATATCAACTAAACTAAGCTTTACAAATGGATCTAAAACTCTATCTAAGCTAGGATACCTAAGTCTTCTTGACGATCTTCATCTTCAAGTAGACTTGCTCCAAAATTCCGTGATTCTCCAAGTGCAAAGGTATGATCTTTAAGCTTTGGCACCGGAATCACCATGATAAGCTTCTAATCATCTTGTTGAAACTAATCATCAACTAATATCCTGTTAATGATCTGAAACTTAGAAACACAAGAATATTAGTAAACATAACTACATGAGTGTTGATCATCATCAAAACTAGAGTGGAAGGCCATTGGGCCAACAATCTCCCCCTTTTTGATGATGACAAAACTCATGGAGTTATATATGCATGGATTAAAGTTAAGCTTCAAAGAAGCTCCCCCTTAACTCATGCATAGGGATAAACAATAAATATATGCAATGAATATTAAACATGAAACATACATATGCATAAACAATAAATGGTTCTAGATATCAAATGGAATATTCAAAACAAAATAAGCTCTAGATACCAATTACAAAGCAAACTCTATATATCAATTAAACTTAATAAACAATTAAACTTAATATTCTTGATATATTAAAACATAATATATGCATAAACATAATATATGCATAAACATAAGCATGCATATAAAACTTCATAAATCTTTCTCCCCCTTTTTGTCAATCATCAACAAAGGGGTAAACAATCAAAACCATAGATAAAATGAGGGGTAAAAATCTTTCTCCCCCTTTTTGTTAATCAAAACAATGCAAACAATGTTCTCCCCCTTTTTGTCTAAAACAAAAAACAATGTTCTCCCCCCTTTTTGTCAATCAAAACAATGCAAAATACTTCCATCAGCAAACGAAGCCCGCGCTGAATTCAATAAATTATCGTCAAAAGCAGTCCCAACGCCTTTCCAAAAACCAGTTGAATGGCGAGGAAAAGAGCTAGAGAAAAGATGCTGTCTCTGGGAGGAGATGGCACGACGCACCTCTTCAGCCACAGGGAGAGATAACCCGCCAGGAGGGCTTGGCGGGACACAGGCTATTGAGATTGATGATGATAGGTCTTGAATAACTCTCCAGGATCATACGGCCCAACGTCCTCCTCCAGGATGAAGTCACCATATCCGCTCACTTTCATCCACATCTTCACCTCCTCGTCAATGAACAAAAAGCTAATCTCTTTGGGGCTGCCATCCAAATGAGGGAATAAATAGTTCGCCCAAGTCTTCAACAAATTAATGTTGTTGCAGCTGTCACTGAGATCAAGGCATATCTGGAAGTGGCACACCAACTCCCAGTTTGTCTTGTACAAATTCACATGCAAAAAACTTAGTTGACTTAGTTCCTGAGAGCATGGAATGTATTCCTCATTATGGAAGTTGCTTATTGGGAGCTTCGACACCTCCACATCTCATGAAGCGCTAGTCCCAGTTCTCCCTTTGGAGTGAAAAAGGTCCCGGTCCAGGGATAATACAGCTCCAATATAATGAAGAAATTTGAGACAGTGATCTCTATCCCGTAGCAGGCGGCTCGTACGGCTTCATACAATCCTAGCTGCGTCAACTCAGTCTCAAATTGCGCTAGCACGTAATTCGTGATCTGGTTCCACCATTGCTTTTTTTGACGAATAGACCCACTCGGGTGCCCTGAAATCCCTAATTGGATAATTCCCTTCAGCTTTAACGAAATAGTTAAGGAAAGTTCTCAATGACGAATAGATCCACTCGGGTGCCCTGAAATCCCTAATTGGATAATTCCCTTTAGCTTTAACGAAATTGTTAAGGAAAGTTCGCACCATCACTGGAGTCTTCCCTGCCGGTACTTCCTTTCCAACGAGGCAAGGGTGCAAACCAAGAACGGGTCGAGTACCTCCTGAGTAGGGAAATCTGGAGGCTATGAACATCCTAATTTGCGTCGAGTCTGTGCTTCATAGAAGGCTAGTCCATCTTCCTCTCTATTGTCACCGATTTGATGAAGGACAGAGGATAATGTTGCCTCATAGAAGGGAGATAATACTTATCATCCCCAATCTAGAAGACCCACTACTCTTCCTCGACCAACAACCGGCTCTCGACATTCAGTGCTACATCCCCGAACATGATTGTAGGTTTATAGAACGGTGCCCTATTGCTCCATTAAAAAATGGCCGTCAGAAAAAGGCTCCTAAGGAAGTGTGGATGCCCCTCTCGAATCAGCGCATCCCGCTCAGGTGTACTAGCTTCACTAAATAGAGAAGCTTGCCCCATGAACTGAAAGTGGATATGTCCATCCATTCCCCTCTACGAGCCAAAAAGACAGTTGATGGATCTCATCGGATAATGCACCAAAGCGCAAAAAGTCAAAAGAATATGTTAGCAAAAGAGACACAAAAGAACATACATATATTTGAACAAGGCTGACTTCATCAAAGCTAGCTTCGCCTGGAAGTTTAGCTTCGCCCAAGGCTAACTTTGCCGATCTAAAGTTCTACAGAAGCCATCAAGGCTAGCTTTGCTTAAGATTTAGCTTCGCCATCAAGGCTAGCTTCTCCTAAAGGCTTAGCCTCGCCATCAAGGCTAGCTTTGCCTAAAGGTTTAGCTTTGCTCGAGGCTTACTTCATTTATCTAAAAGTTTTTCTTTCACAGAACTTTAAAAGCCACAAGGCTAGCTTCGCCATCAAGGCTAAATTTCACAGAAGTTAAAATTCTACTAAAAAGCAGAACTTCAAGAGCCCTAAGGACTGACTTCGTCATGAAATTTAGCCTCAGCTAAAGTTCTGCCAAAAGGCAGAACTTCGAAAGCCCTAAGCGCTGACTTTGCCACAGCGAAAATTAGGGATTGAAATCCCTAAATCTTGGTTTTTTCTCAAAACACGAAGGGATTAAAACCCCTAATTTTTGCCAAAGTGAATTTCCAGGGTAATTGTGCCCCAGGATCACGATGGATCTTCCAAAAAAGGTATTGGCTTTTGCCAATGGAAAAGTCATGTTGGTTAAAATCCAAATTTTTCAGGGCAAAATCCCTATCCGCGACTGGAGGAGCTTCCTCCGTCCTCAGAAGCTATTGCCTCCTTGCCCGGCATCGACATGAGGCTATGAAGATAGAAATTGTCTGGGAATTTGGAGAAGAATAGGAACCCTGGTTAAAAAGCCCGTAGGAGATGAAGAGGCTTCAGGTCTCTGAGAAAAAGGTTGTAAAATTTAAAAGAAGATAACTTCTCTAATGACAGCCTCACGACCATTTATAAGCATTAAATGCCTTAGCTTTTGACTTTTAGAAAAGAGTGCAAGTTGTCATTTCAGATTTTGAAATGACAGCGGAAGGGTAATCTCCTATGTCGAGGCTAATAGCCTCGCTAGATCTTAGCTTCGCCGCACAGGCAAGCTTTTTCATAGCTTTGCCTAAAGCTAACTCTGCCAAAAGTTTGAACTTCGTCACAAAGGCAAGCTATATCACATCCAAAAGGCTAACTCACCAACTTGGCAAAGCTCTACTGAGCTAAATTCTAGCTCCGCCCAAGCTTACCTCGCAAGAAATTTTAGCCTTGCCTAACTTGCTATCTGGCTGGCAATGCAATAACTGTCAATTCAAAGTATTTGAAAGCTCGTCCCAATCTACCACAGAACTTCAAAAACTTTGAAGGGGATCTTATTGACACTTAAAAAAGATGAACTCTCGAACAACGTTTCAATTAGTCAGAACAATATCTAAACTTGTCGACACTTCTAAAAGATAAGTCATAAACGAGCTGATGACCAATTCACAAGTATAAGCAAGCCTATAGATCCACACTCTAGCTTCACCCTACGCAACCCAATAGACTACACTTCTAGCATCGCATGATTTACTTAGCTCTGCTGATATAATATCCTGATTCCAGAATACATATCTTTTTACGATTTTTAGCATTTTGGTCTTGTATGCGTCATATTATGTATGTCTTTTCCTCCGTTTGACCTAAAATTTTTACACGAGACTCTGTACTGAGTCTGGACTCTACCCCAGAAATTTCAAAACTTTTCCTTTTTAATTATTATTTAATTAAATATATTCTCTCTCCCATTTTCCTTTTCTTTCTTCTCTAAATTCATTTCTTTATCAATTTTCTTATTTTATATTTATATTATTTTCTTAAGTAACATTTACATATATCACCCTAGTAATCTAATATTTACATTTTAATTTTATTCTTTTTCTTTTCTTTTCTCTAATTTTCTATAACCTTCTTTCCTTTTCTTTCTTCTCCATGAAGCCAAGCCCATGGCTTCTTATGTAAGCCTCTCCCCCTCTCTTAACTGTTCTCTCCCTTTCCTCTAAGATGGTCGGGCCCCTCTCTCACTCCTTCCATTTTTCTCTCTTTAGAAAAATCACTAAAAACCCTCCAAAAATTTCCTAGAAAATCATTACACTCTACCACCACCTCTTATAACCACTCTGCCACCACCGTAACATCTCCTCCACTCTAGTCTAACCACACCACCCTCTCTCTATCTCTCTCTCCATAATTTTCCCTCTCTTAAACACCCCAAAAACCTACTTTCTCTCTCCTCTTTCTACTCTCTCTACTTTCTCTCTCTATCACCTCCTCCTATCTCAGGCCGCCAGTAGCCGAGACCTCCACCACCTGATTCTCCACTCTCCGCCATCATCCATTTCTCCAAACTCCCTTTCTCTCTCTTTAAAACTCAAAAAACCTACTTTCTCTCTCTTTCTTTTCACTTTCTCTCTCTAGATTTCTCCTTATCTCTCCCTCTCCACCAGACCGCCAGCATCACCTTCCCTCACCTCCCTCCCCACCACCTTACACCACCAACCACACTCCCAAATTCCCTTTCTCTCCCTCTAAGTATAAAACCCTAATTTTCTCTCTCTTTTCCTTCACTTTCTCTCCCCCTCTTCCTCTAGCACTCACGGCCAGCCCTGGGCTGCACACACACTCTCTCTCTCACACACACACCCTTCCTACACGTGCACATGTACACGTGGTATCAGGTATTTTCTCAATTTTAGGAGAGTACTATTTCCCTCGTAGAAATGACTATAGAAATAATTATATAAATATTCTAAGCATTGTTTGTAATAATTGTGATACCTGGACTGGTATTAGGTTCTTGACATTTTTTAGGATTTTCTTATAATTTTTAGAAATTATCTGGGCATTATTACAATTTTTTGCATTTTAGAAATTAAATGTATATTTTTAGAATTTTCTTGTATTTATAGAATTTATCTGTGTATTTTTAGGAATTTTTTGAGTATTCAAGAATTTTCTATGTATTTTTAGAAATTTCCTGTATTTTTCTGTAATTATTTGTATTTTTGAATATTTTTGTACTAACATCTTTTGCGGGTGCCTACTTGGCCTTCTGGCCCTATTAGACCTTCTGGCCTTTCTTATGCCACTTTTTCGAAAGGGAGTGCGCTTAGACCGTATGGTCTCTCTTTTGGCGCCCAGTGCTGTTAGTTGTTATTTATACGTATGCTTGTGTGTACTAACGTCGTTTTATGCAGGTATTCAGTTGGCCTTCTGGCCCTATTAAACCTATGATCTTTCTTTAAGTACACCTAGAGGGGTGTGAATAGGTGTACAAGCTAATCTCAGATAAATGATGCGGAATTTAAAACTTAATTGCTAACACACTATGTGTAACCAAGAGTGAGCCTGAATTCCCCGTGAAGTGCTCTGAAACTACTCCTCTAGATTCCTCTAGACTACGAGTTGAGGTACTTTAAAGCTCTCTTAATTGAACATAAGTGTCGGCACAAAAACAATATCTAGCATATGGATATGAACAACAAATGCAATGCAAGATATAAAGAGAGAGTTGAGAGACAGTGGATCAAACGCATACACCAAGATATGTTTCGGGGTTCGAGCCACTGCTCTATTTCCCCGCCTTTACACAGAAGAATTTCAACTATCTACTATAGGATCATCCACACAGGGACCTCATTGATGAATTACAACTCAACACCAGAGTACACAACACCTCCTCTCAAATACAATCACCTCTACACAAGAGAGAAGGCACAAAGCCAAAGTAAAGAAAAAATTACAACTTGGAGATCCTATGATCACAAACAATACTTAGTGATCTCAAAAGATAACAAACAATTTTTCTCACTATACAAAGATCCTAAAGATAGATTTTGAATTGATTGCTCAAGTGTGAGAAAACAAAATGTTTGGAAAAGAAATAACAAAGAAAAACTCTTGGGAAAATCTTCTTGATAGATAAAGAAATGAAGAACAAAACTAGAATTCCCAAATATTGGTTTCTTTGATTTTCTAAAAACTTTGAAATGAATAAAAGATAAGAGATTTGCAGCACAAAAACTTCTTTTAAAACTTGCTGAAAATACATAAGAAGATGGAAAATTTTGCTCTTGAAAATCTTGGTTAAAACTGGCCTCAAAGGACTCATATTTATAAGGTCTGAAAATAAAGTCGTTGGGGTCCAGAAAAGGTTAAAAATGACCAGTCGGTCAACCACCTGGTCGACTGGCCAATGGTTAGATTTCTGACCATTGGGGTTACTGATTGACCGCCGGTCGACTGCCCCTAGCAAACATGCCTAACGGTCGACCGCCCGGTCGTCTGAGGCTAACCAGAGAACTAACCAGGACTAGATCAAGCTCTCTGGATCGGTCGACTGTGCAGTCGACCGGCCCAAAGCCAAGGCAGATGTGCATGTCTTGTGCACATCAGTCTCTGGTTCAGTCGACCGATCGGTCGACTGCCAGAAGGCTTAGACCAGGGTTATAGGGTTTGAAATCTTTGTTTAATCACTATAAAATCCCATAAAATTCACAAAAAAAAGTTCTTATAAATATTTAAAGTATAAATATGTGTAACCAAAAATCAACACATATTATAAACTATTTGAACTATTTTTGAGACTTTGAAACTTAGCTTTAAACCAAAAATCGTATTTTTCATAAACCAAACTTTAAAATGAAAAACCAATTTTTCTCAAACTTGTATAAATACAAAAACATGATATTTAAACATTTTTCTAAGTATAGTGTGTATAAATAGAATTCAATACACATACAAAAGATATGTCTATGTTTTTGAAATTAAATCAAAAATAAGTATTGTTAAAAACAAAACTAGAAACCATGAACTAGATATTCATCAAATAAGTTTTTAGACAATGTGAAACAATAATATATATAGATGAAATTCAACATACATATAAATCATGTAAACTTGTTTTGATTCTATCTATTCATGAAAACAGTATATGTATATTCTTGAAAATCAAAACGGTTAAACCGAAAACTGAAACTTTTAAACTTGTGTGTGTATACTTGAGCATATCAAAACTAACTATCCTTAGACAATATTTAAACAAAAACTAAACAAACCTAGATGCAAGTCTTCTCTTCGATCTTCATCTCCAAGACGACTCGATCCAAAGAGATTGACTCTATCCGAGTGCTAGATGCGATCTTGACGCACGAGCTCTTGAATCTACACGTATTAGCTCCAAAACTGGCTTTGAATCCATTATTAAAGCTAAACACCTACTAAGATCTTGATTAATATCTGAAATAATATAAACACAAGATAATTAGCAAACTAACCTTCATAAGTTAGTCATCATCAAAACTAAGGTGAAGGGCCTCTAGCCAACAATCTCCCCCTTTTTGATGATGACAAAACTTATCAGGTTATATATGCATTAATTAAGTATAGGCTTCATAGAAGCTCCCACTTAACTCATGCATATGAATAAAATGATAAAGATATGCAATGTAGCTCAAGATACCAATATATATATATATGTGTGTGTGTGTGTGTGTGTGTGTACACACACACACTCACACACACACACACACACACACACACACACACACACATATATATATACACATACATATATATATATATACATATATATATACATATATATATATATATATATATATATATATATATATATATATATATATACACACACACACATATATATATATATATATATATATATACACACACACATATATATATATATATATATATATATATATATATATATATATATATACACACACACACACACACACATATATATATATATATATATATATATATATATATATATATATATATATATATATATACATACATACATACATATATATATATATATGCATACATATATATATGCATATAATATATACATACATATATATATATATATATATGCATAAACAATTAATCAAACATGCATATATAATCACAAATTTTTCTCCCTTTTTTTGCCACTCATCAACAAAGGGGTGAAGACAAACGAACAATACCAACAAAACATATTTTGAAGGAAAGAAGAATTTGGCACTGAACATGCGATACCAATAAAAATATTTTAAAATAAAATTTTGATACCAATAAAAAACAATCAATTGAAAGAAACCAATTGAAAGTGAAACAATCTTTTTATCAATTGAAAATAAAGTAGTCTTTTACCAATTGATACCAATGAAAAGATATGATACCAATTGAAAGTAAAAACTAAATTTTTAGGCAAATACTAAAATCCTTTTGCAATATAGATTCCAAATTGAGAATAATACCAATTCAAGTTTATTGATACCAATATTAAAAGTGTTAGCATATACCAAAATAAAATATTTTTCATCATAAAGAGTGGGAGTAAGATACCAATTGAAAGTAAACCTACTTGAAAGATAAAATAAAAATTTTTCTCCGCTTTTATGAAATACCAATAAAAAGTATGCATAAGCTTATAAAGATATCAATTATCATTAAGAATTAAATCAAGCTTAGTATAAAATCAATTTGTGCTTTAAAATGTATAGACATTGTATAATAAGCACATGAAAAATATCTATATGTATGTATGATTAGAACAATATAATATCTATTTGAACTATGATACATACATATATGAAAACATGAGTGTACAAAAGTCAATTTTCATTAAAATCATGTATAACTCACAACTACCTCCCTTTTATGCACATGTTTGAAAGATATTCAATAAGGGTATACTAGACATGATCGCCTATCCAACCGCCCTTCGACGGTAGGGGTTTTCAAAAGAAATATGATTTGAAAATATTTTAACATTTTTGAAAGCTCTACCAAGTGAAGAATAATGAACTAATTTAAAGTAATTTTCAGAATTAGTTTAAAATCCTTCAAGTAAGGAATAAAATAAATATGTATTCCATGAAAAAATGAAAATCACACGATCATCGACACTTAAAGAGCAATAAAGCACATATGAGCTCATGAAACTAAAATCTTGAGTAAACAAAATATAGAGTGTATAAAAATTATGTAATCAACAAAATCATGAAAATAAGGCATTGAAGCTCAATTAAAACAAATAAATTCCTTTTGTCAAAAAGACATGAAACTATGAAAAATTTAATTTTCATCAAAAACTAAACAAGTTTCAAGGCATGTGTAAGTTTTGTAAAAACTAAAAGTATACATACATATCTCAAACATAAACGGGTCCATAAATGAATAATACCTGAAAAGCAAGTGACTCTAGGATAGATATATATATCTATAGTTTTGGACAAAATTAACATATACATGAAGCAAAACACGAAAACATATACGAAATAGGAAAAAATAAGTAAAGATGCTAAAATCATCAAAATAAGGTTTTATAAGTACATATTATGAGTACAAACGAGCAATGAAACACAAACACATGATAATCAAATGTAGCTCACTAATTATACAAGTATAAACACAAGTTTTAATGAAAACTATATCTAAACAAGTAATCAAAACATGAGGTACAAAAACATAAACAAATTGATCATTAAGGTAAATGTACATGCTATTAGAACTAAGATATACACAATAATTAAACTAAAGTAAGAGCACAAAAATATGAATCCATATGAACATGAGTGTATTACAAATACTCTACATGTATATCACAAGTCTAATAAACATTGCATTTAACATAATGAACATTAAACATGACATGCTAAAAGTCAATAATATAAAAGCATATAATCTAAAATAAGGAGTTAGAGATAGTCACAAAATCATATGAACCAATTTTTAGGTCTCCAAACCATGATGGTCTTCCACCTAAACATCCTTTGAAAGTGATGCATCTATAAATATGATCTTTTGGCTCAGATCGCATCCACCATCAAGGCACCAATACTCTTACATCTTGTGAGAGCCCACACCAACATCAAATAGAATAAGGGTGAATTTAGATACCAATATCTTTTTGGGTTCATGGGGGTTAGCACCTTTCCTAACCCAAACAAACTTATTTGCAAAATTAGAATCATTTAACCTATCATAACAAAATTTGGCAAGGTGGCCTGTACGTCCACAATGTGCACAAATATACACATTAGCATATAAATAATCATGTGTGCGAGCTTGATGAGCATGTGTATGCCGTGATTTATGTCCATGAAAATGTGGAGATGTTTCTTTCGAAACATAAATTCCAATAGTGTGTGGTTCATGACACATTGTCTCAAAGTGGAACCCAAACAATCTACACTCTTCTTCAAAACAAAAATATCATTTTCAATAATTGAAGAAGAAGTGGAGCAAGCAGCATTTTTATCACAAAAAGATGAAATAATGGAAACATGACAAACATAAGAGTTAAACGCATTTTTCAAAGAAAGTTTTTCTAAAGAAGTGCATTCTAATTCTTTAGAAATTAAAATAATTTTTTTTCAAAGAATCATTCTCTTTTAAAACAAAATCAAGTTTTCAAGACAAAACCTCATTTTTCTTCAAACTATGATCAAACTCATTTTTAGTCTTTAAAATTTATTTTCATTTAAAACAAGTTCAAGTTGGGTTTTTAATGAATCCCGTTCATTTGAAATCTCAACCTTTCTTACAAACCAAATCAAGTTTTAAAAATAAATTTTTATTTTCTTCTTTTAATTCTAACTTTTGCTTTTCAAAGCTTTGTACTTTGAAAGCAAGTTTTCACAAAATATGAAAAGTTCTTCATTTAAAACATGTGCATCCATAGCATTATCATTACATGAAGAACTAGTACTATCATCTAGATGAGTATCCGAATGTACCTCAAGGGAGACAATCCCTTGGACCATGAAGCAAGCTTGGTCGGACTCATTCACAATAGCTTCTCTCTCCATATTGTTTATCGTTTGTTGCTCAGGAGGGGTCAATGTGTTCCACACGCCAAAGCAGAATCACAATGAAAAACAATAGATAAATATTTTTTGCTTAGTGATTGCCTATGTGCAATCAATGCTTGTTCATTAGCCTCTATATGCTTGTCATTACCAATATATGATTTCTTGGTAGTGGCAAAGTAAACATGCAAACCTAGGACTTTGAGGTATGAACTCATTTTAAATTTTCACATATCAATATTGGAAACATTATACATAGGAGGGCAAGAAAATCCATGAGTGTATAAACTATATGTGCGCAAAGTAATTTTGATTAGAAATCCAAGGATTTCACTCCTAGGAGGTTAAACCGAATATCACGAGTGTTAGCTCTGGTACCAATTGTAAGTATATATAGAGGGGGTGAATAAGTGTGCAAGCTAATCTAGGATAAATGATACGAAATTTAAAACTTAATTGTTAACACATTATGTGTAACTAAGAGTGAGCCCGAATAGCCCGTGAACGGCTCTGGAACTACTCCTCTAGATTACTCTAGACTTAGAGTTGAGGTGCTTTAAAAGCTCTCTTGGTTGAACACAAGTGTGGGCACTGATCGGGGGCAGAACTAGCACTCAAAATTGTGTTTTTATGAAATCGATGAAAAGCTCAAATGTGCTAATGTACCCTCGATACTCCGTTATAGCATTGGCTCAACGGGTCGAATCCACAGGGAAGGGAGGCGATAGAAGCATTAACAGTCTCTATTCACGTCAGTTGTTAACACTTCTTCTTTGTTGAAAGAATGAAAAAGAATGAAAAAGAAAAGAAAATGAAATCCAGAATGTGGTAGGTGAAGAAGGCGATGAAAACATCGATGTAAAAACCAAGAAGATGGAACAAAGGTAAACTAAGAGGATGGTGAAAACATCGATAGACAAATAGTAAAAGAAGCTTGGAATTTGTTTCTAAAATAAAAGAAAAGAAAACTCATGGCTACTAACTACTAAATGCTCCACTAACCATGCTAACCTCTTCGAGATAGTTGCCTCACATTTTGATCCTTGGCCATCACAATCCTTGGCTCCAAGAGACGATACAAAGCATGGCTCATGGATGGTTCATCACATTCAAAACATTGCATCAAGAACAAGCTAATACAAGCATCACTCATTACACTACTAGCATGAAATAAAAGAGAGTTAGCTTGGTTAGCAAGTTAGCAAGTTAGCAAGTTAGATGTTAGAACCCATCATCTTTGGCCATCAATGGCTCTTGCAAGAACAAGGCCTTGTAGAGGCAAACCGATTCATGTGGATTATCAAGTAAGTGGTTAGATGGTTAGTGGTTAGTAGTTAGATTGCCATGAGAAGAAAAACTAGTAAGAAATCATGTAGAAGGTGAAGGAGATTACATTAGAAGAGAAAGGAGGCATCTTTACATAGAGTGTCACTCTCTATTACATCAATCCCTTGCTTTCTCACTCTCTAGAAATCACTCAGCCCTACTACAATGATCTAATAAAAAGAAATGAAAAATATAAGAAATGAAGAACACTCACCTACACTACACTAAAATCTGGACCTACTCCTAAAAACGAAGACTGCTCTCGATTTGGCTCTCTGCAGGGGCTTTTATAGGCAAAAGACGCTTCCAGAAGACGAGACGGGGCCACGCGTCGAAAATTGACGCGTGGCTCCACAGCTTTGCCGCGAAAACGCGGTTATTGCCGCGTTTCCGCGGCAATAGCAGGGAGATGGGTCCCTGTTTTTCGTCAGATTATTCCTCTGGCGTCGTGGATTGTCAGGGTATATTCAATTTCTGGTAATTTCGTCCGCATATTCGTCTGACATGCGCAGGAGTCTAGGTTCAATGAATCTTCTAGATAATCCTTGGCTTGGCCTCCAAGTAATGCGGGATTAATCACCATAAAAGAGGTTTAATTAAGCTCTTATTCCATCTTTGCCCTTGAACTTTGGATCTACCTGCAATAAAGACCAAAACATTGTTTAGACCGACAATTTATTCATAAATCTGTGAAAATGCGATATAATAATGCAGAATCGTAGACTAATCACACCCCCACACTTATTCTTTTGCTCGTCCTGAGCAAAACAAGAAAGAAAAACTATACTACAAAGGTTATTACACCACTTTCGCAGGTGACGCGATTGCACTGAGCGGGTGCAACAAGCCGTTAAACCTCTAGGTTACCCTAGAGGAGGAGTGTTGTCTCCTGAGGGTTTTCAGCGGATTGCACCCACAAAATTCATAAAGAAAGAAGACAAATGTTAGTATTTTAAAAACGCATTTTGAAAGAGAGACATGTTTTCAAAATATTTTTGCAAAAATATAAGTGATCTAAGGTCATAAGTCCACCAAAAATCAATCTTCCTTAAACTTAGTCTCTATGCAAGATCTTGTCTTCAATTAAGGTAAGAATTCAAAATTGGATTGAATATTTTATCTTTCATAAAACCTAGATAATATGCACTTTGTGATAGTGAAGATTTCTGGGATTTCAACTCTAACCATCAAGCCATTTATTTATATTTATATATATTCCTTTTTTTTTCTTTTTTTTTCTTCCCTTAGTTTAGGCTTTCTAGTTCACCCATGTAGCGAGCCTATAACCGATGACTCCCAAACCAGAAGGTCTTAGGGCACCAGATGAGAAAACATCCCTCGGGTTTAAGGACTCAAGTAAACAAGGCCACAAAACTAAGGGGGATTATTTGCTTCTTAAGATCACCGTTAGGTGTGAATAATCATGCTTCTTGAGGCATAGTTATCCAACTTAATAAGTGATATATTTTTTTAAATTTATTTATTTATACTTTATGGCATTTTAGGTCTTTGTTTCCATCCCAAAAATTGTGTAAGTGTGATGTGCATACTATCTAAGGCAAAAAATTCAAGATAAAATTATCTCCCCAATTTATCTTACTTAGCCTATAATTTTAAACAAGATCCATTATTTCGACTAGGTTAAGATGTCATAATTAAGGCTTTCTTAATTTCTAAGATCATCTTAATTTTCTTAAAAATAGATCAAAACTTTGTCTCTTATTTCTAAAAGTTTTTAAAGAAAGAGAAAATTCCTATACAAAAGGGAAGATTTCTAAAAGAAGTGTAAAAGAAAGAAAATCTAAAAACTCTAAGTTAGTAAACCCTCCCCCACACTTATCTCATGCATTGTCCTCAATGCATCGTGATATATGTATGCATGAAACAATAGAGAGGGAAGGAAAAAATTACCTCAAGGTGGTGGTTCCGGGGCGGTCTGATTGGTCCACGAAAGGTGGCCTAATCATTCTTGCGTGGAGTCCGGAGGAACCCACCAGAGACCTCCATGATACAACCCACTAGAAAGATGTATGCATTTATGATTTTTATTAAAAATTTTACCCCATCTAATTTCCAAATTTGTAAAATAATTTCAGAGTCAAATTTTTCAAAGCCCTTGTCCCAGAATGGAATGATTGATTTGGACTCAGGAAGTATAGGAACTAACACCGAGTCAGAAAAATGACTCAAGTCAAGTAAAGGTTCGGGAGTCGAGATCGGTTCAGGAAGTGGGTCCAAATCAAGAAAATGAAGCTCAAGTCCACATTCATTTCCCCATGATGGAATGTGACTATCAAAGATTGGTGATTCAAGTTCAGGAATGACAGGTATGGGAATCAAAACTGACTCTAAAATGTTGCTCAAATTGGGTAACATAACAGGAGTCAATAATGATTCAGGAATTTGAACTGGATCACAAATTTGAGGATCAAAGTCACATTCCTCATTGAGTTCAATTCCACAAAAATGAGAACTTACTAATTTATCAAATGGACTTTCAAAAGTATAAAATTGGTCAAGTTCAATATGATCATCATAAGAGATTGGTGATTTAATTTCACAATGGACTGGCACTGGATCCAATACTGACTCGGAAAAAGGAGTGAAATCAGGTGATGACACGGAGTCATAATTGAATCAGGAAGTAGAATTGAATCATCAAGTGGAAGTTCAGAATCATATTCATGCTCAAGTTCAATTTCAGGAAAAGGATAACTTGCCAAAATGTCAATGGGATTTGAGGTGTGGACAAGTTCAGGTGGATGTGCTGAAATTGAATCGTGATTTCCAAAATTACAGGAGTCTTGGGTCAGATCAATAGAGTTTGGCATAGTTGAATTGGTCAAAGGTTGATAAGATAGAGTTTCCTCATTCCTAAAAATGTTAACCAATTGACTCAATTGTTCTTCCACCTTATTGATAGACTCGGCATGTGATTTTTGATATTGTAATAAAGACTCCTGTAAGATATCCAAACTCATATCTAGATATGATGTATCTCCAAGTGGTTGCTCTAGAATGGGAGTATAGGAATCTTGGTTTTGAAAATTTTGTGAATAATGTGAGTCAAAAAGGTGTGGAGATTGAAGCTTGGACTCACACAAGAGTTCTTTACTCATTTCCAAGGCAAATGGTTGTTCATTATGAGGAGGTGGAACTGAGTAAGACTCTTGAAAATACTGTGGAATTGGAGAGGCCAATATTTCTTGAAGTTGTTGCTCGGCCCTTTGTAGATTGGCTTCTAAACTCTTTAGTAACTCAGATTTTTCTTCAATTGGTGGTTCAGAAAAAGGAGTATAAGAAGCAAAATCGGGGAATTAATATTGTAGATAAGGTGAAAATGATGGACAAGGTGGACGTGGGGCACAAGGAGGTTGAAAATTTGGCTCGGGGGACTTGAATCCCCATTGACTCTGTGAAGAGTTGAAATTATTTTGAAAATTATAGTTATAAGAATGTGGGTATGAGTTGTATTGATTCGGATAAGGCCAACCCGGTGTATGTGGTTGGTGCATATTGTAAAACGCCGGGTTGGAATTATTTGAATAAAATGGAGTCGGTGTGAAATATGGATTCATGTTCGGATTGGAAGAATTATTTTTGTTGAATGCCATTTCAAAAAAAATCACAAACAAAAAGGAAAAACCAAACAACAATCAAAAAGAGAAGAAAAATCAAAACCAAGCCGATAGAAGGGTTGACCTAGACCTAGGCGAGATGTCCCTAGTGGCCAACGTCTATTCAAATTTTATTTAGGGCTTGGGTTGTGTGAGTGGGGAGATGATTTTTGGGCTAAGGAAGGGTGATTAAATCCCCACCTTATCTTGAATGGGTTTTGCCCTTAAGTTCAATTTGTGCAAGTGTGCAATATAGACAAGAATATAACATAAAGTGATAAATCACCCACGTGTTTGTCCTATGCTATATGCAATGCCATATGTACATCTCCATCCAGATCACAACAACAGAACAAAATACAGTATATTGGAATTGAATTGACACGTGCCTAAATGCAAATGTCTAAACCGTTTTAAAAGCGTCCAATTACCGTATTTTAGTTCTTTTATTTATTATGGTGTGTAGGCAATCAAAGCAAGAAAGATAGCAGCACAAATCAACTAGCTATTACAAGATACACATCCCAGAACAAACAAGATACAACATTATTGCACAATGACCGCGTTTGCGCGGCAGATGTCACGATTTCGCAGCTTTTGTTTAGAAACTGGGGCCCTGCTTTCAAGAGCAGGGAGATGCAAAGCTAGCTTATGTTCTGCAATATTAAGCACCTGTAAATATTGCCCTGCACACCAAAACAGAGAAGACAAGGTTAACAAAAACGTGAAAACAAAACCATTCCCTTCCCTGGCAACGGCGCCAAAAATTTGATCGGGGGCGGAACTAGCACTCAAAATTGTGTTTTTATGAAATCGATGAAAAGCTCGAATGTGCTAATGTACCCTCGATACTTCCGTTATAGCATTAGCTCAACGGGTCGAATCCACAGGGAAGGGAGGCGATAGAAGCATTAACAGTCTCTATTCACGTCAGTTGTTAACACTTCTTCTTTGTTGAAAGAATGAAAAAGAATGAAAAAGAAAAGAAAATGAAATCCAGAATGTGGTAGGTAAAGAAGGCGATGAAAACATCGATGTAAAAACCAAGAAGATGGAACAAAGGTAAACTAAGAGGATGGTGAAAACATCGATAGACAAATAGTAAAAGAAGCTTGAAAATTGTTTCTAAAACAAAAGAAAAGAAAACTCATGGCTACTAACTACTAAATGCTCCACTAATCATGCTAACCTCTTCGAGATAGTTGCCTCACATTTTGATCCTTGGCCATCACAATCCTTGGCTCCAAGAGACGGTACAAAGCATGGCTCATGGATGGTTCATCACATTCAAAACATTGCATCAAGAACAAGCTAATACAAGCATCACTCATTACACTACTAGCATGAAATAAAAGAGCATGAAATAAAAGAGAGTTAGCTTGGTTAGCAAGTTAGCAAGTTAGCAAGTTAGATGTTAGAACCCATCATCTTTAGCCATCAATGGCTCTTGCAAGAATAAGGCCCTGTAGAGGCAACCCGATTCATGTGGATTATCAAGCAAGTGGTTAGATGGTTAGTGGTTAGTAGTTAGATTGCCATGAGAAGAAAAACTAGCAAGAAATCATGTAGAAGGTGAAGGAGATTACATTGGAAGAGAAAGGAGGCATCTTTACATAGAGTGTCACTCTCTATTACATCAATCCCTTACTTTCTCTCTCTAGAAATCACTCAGCCCTACTACAATGATCTAATAAAAAGAAATGAAAAATACAAGAAATGAAGAACACTCACCTACACTACACTAAAATCTGGACCTACTCCTAAAAACGAAGACTGCTCTCGGTTTGGCTCTCTGCAGGGGCTTTTATAGGCAAAAGACGCTTCCAGAAGACGAGACGGGGCCACGCGTCCAAAATCGACGCGTGGCTCCACAGCTTTGCCGCGGAAACGCGGCTATTGCCGCATTTCCGCGGCAATAGCAGGGAGATGGGTCCCTGTTTCTCGTCAGATTATTCCTCTGGCGTCGTGGATTGTCAGGGTATATTCAGTTTCTGGTAATTTCGTCCGCATATTCGTCTGACATGCGCAAGAGTCTAGGTTCAATGAATCTTCTAGATAATCCTTGGCTTGGCCTCCAAGTAATGCGGGATTAATCACCATAAAAGAGGTTTAATTAAGCTCTTATTCCATCTTTACCTTTGAACTTTGGATCTACCTGCAATAAAGACCAAAACACGGTTTAGACCGACAATTTATTCATAAATCTGTGAAAAATGCGATATAATAATGCAGAATCGTAGACTAATCAGGCACGCAAATAATATCTAGCATATGAATATGAACAATAAAAGCAATGCAAGATATAAAGAGAGAGAGTGTGTGTGTGTGTTGAGAGATAGTGGATCAAACGCAAACACCAAGATATGTTTCGAGGTTCGATCCACTGCTCTACGTTCCCGCCTTCACACAGAAGGATTTCAACTATTCACTATAGGATCTTTCACACAGGGATCTCCACTGAGAAATACAACTCAACACTGGAGTATATAACTCCTCTAAAAAACAATCACCTCTGCACAAGAGGGAAGGCCCAAAGCCAAAGCAAAGAAAAGATTACAACTTAGCTATCCTATGATCACAAACAACACTTAGTGATCTCAAAGGATCACAAATAATTTTTCTCGCAATACAAAGACCCTAAAGATAGATTTTGAATTGATTTGCTCAATTGTAAGAAAAAAGGTGTTTTGGAAAAGAAATAACAAAGAAAAACTCTTGGAAAAAACTTCTTGATAGATAAAGAAATGAAGAACAAAACTAGAATTCCCAAATATTGGTTTTCTTTGATTTTCCAAAAACTTTGAAATGAATAAAAGATAAGAGATTTGTAGCACAAAAACTTTTTTTTAAAACTTCCTGAAAACACTTAAGAAGATGGAAAATTTTGCTCTTGAAAACTTGGTTAAAACTGGCCTCAAAGGACCCATATTTATTGGGTCTGAAAATATAGCCTTTGGTTTCCAAAAGCCAACGATCAGATTACTGATCTTTGGGGTTACCGGTCGACTACTCCAGGCAAACATGCTTAACGGTCGACCATCCGGTCAACTGAGGCCAAAACGAGAGAGCTAACTCTCTGACCGAACGACCATCCGATCGACCGACCGGACGACTGTGCGATCAACCGACCCAAGGCCAAGGCATCTGGGCACATCCTGTGCACATCGGTCTCTGGTTCGGTCGACCGGTCGATCACTACCAGAAGGCTCAGACTAGGGTTATAGGGTTTGAAATCTAACTTTGTTTAATCCCTATAAAATCTCATAAAATCACATAAAATTCACAAAAATAAGTTCTTATAAATATCTGAAGTACAAATATGTGTGACTAAAAATCAACACATATTACAAACTATTTGAATTATTTTTTAGGCTTAAAAATTAGCTTTTAAACCAAAAATCGTATTTTTCATAAACCAAACTTTGAAATGAAAAACCGATTTTTCTCAAACTTGTATAAATACAAGTGATTAGTCTCTAATTTTGTATAATTTTCATCACATTCTCATATTTATTTCATGTAAAATTTTGCTAATAAAACCTTGCTTGCTTGATCCTAGGTCCATGGTGTGCAAATGAAGAAGAAGACCTATATCACCATTTAATTGGTGATTAAGAGCCTACCAAGTAGCCATTGACTTTAGAGTGAAGATTTTGTCAGACTAGGGCATCAAATCGAAAATCCAGGAGCTCAGGTGGACAGAAGACAAACTGGGTGACGCGCTGCCCGAAGCCAGGCGCGCACCGCCCTGGAAGGGCCGCGAAAACGCAGCCCAGGCCGCGTTTCCACTGCCCTTTAGGCGCGGCGCGCCTGCGCTTTGGGCCACGTGCTTCCCACGTGGCCCCCTTTCCCCTGGTGCCTATAAATACCCCCCTGGGTCTTCAGTTTGGCCAGATCCAGAGTTAGAGCAAGTTTTTGTAATCTTGTTTTTAGTTTGTAGTTGTTGTTGTTGCTATTGTTGTTCTTCTAGTTCTAACTTTAGCCATTAGAGTGAAAGAGAGAGAGTGTGTACAAGTTGTATTGGAAGGTGACAAGATAATACAAGTAATTACTTCTCTTTCTTCTTTCCATTTACTAGTTGTTTTCATTTGCTTTCATTTGCTTTTACATTCTTGCTTTAGTGTAACTCCTTCTCTTTATCTCTTTTCTTTTGTTGTTCTTTTCTTCACCATGTGTAACTAACTCCTCCATTGCATGGCTAACTAACTACTAACCTACTAATTTCTAACTTCTTGATTGATAACCCGAATGAGTCAATAGTGTCAAACAAGCCTTGTGCAAACGAGAGCTATGGCATCTTAAGACGAGGGTTCTAACTCTAACGTACCTACAAGTATTTACCTTCTTATATTTCATACTTAAATGATTTTTTGATGATCTATGAGTTTTGTACTTTGCTTGTTGTTGTAAGTTAGAGACTTTCCTTTTAACTTCGCCGATACCATTAGTGCACTCGTGTCTTCCCGTATTCTCGCCTTCTGATGGATCTAGATACGGGAATGTCCGAGTTTTTGCAGTGTAAAGCGAAGTTATAGGAAGAACTTTCACTCGATTTCCACGTGAATAATTCCATTGCATAAGGGGTAAGCTTACCTATGATCCATCGTGAGGCACATCTTCAAGAAGTTAGGGATTAGTGGGAGCAATTAGTAGAAAGTTAGCCATGCATTTTTACCATTAAGAAAAACCCACTTTTACAAACCACCAAAACATTTTCCAACAATTCTTGAAACAACTTGTTTTCACTTTTCAATTCTTAATTTGGAAACAAAGAACATTCTCTTTTCTTGAACATAAAAGCCGCATCAAGCTTCCATCGCTCTCCCTCCTTGTGGATACGACCCGTATAGCCACTTCGCTACTACGGAAGAATCGCAAAAGCAGTAACTTCGACCCACTCCCTTTATACTTTTCTTGTGCTTGCTTTTTGTCGATCAACAAGCATGATATTTAAACATTTTTTAAGCATAGTGTGTATGGATAGAATCTAATACACATACAAAAGATATGTCTATGTTTTTGACAATTAAATCCAACATAAGTTTTGTTAAAAACAAACCTAGAAACTATGAACTAGATATACATCAAATAAGTTTTTAGACAATGTGAAACAATAATTTATATGGATGAAATCCAACATACATATAAATCATGTATGTGAAACAATAATGTATATGGATGAAATCCACAATACATATAAATCATGTAAACTTGTTTTGATTCTATCTATTCATGAAAATTATATATGTATATTCTTGAAAATCAATACGGTTAAACCGAAAATCAAAACTATTGAGCTTGTGTGTGTGTGTGTGTGTATACTTGAGCATATCAAAACTAACTATCCTTACACAAGATCTAAACAAAAACTAAACAAACTTAGATGCAAGACTTCTCTTTGATCTTCTTCTCCAAGACGACTCGATCCAAACTCGATCCAAAGATCTTGACTCCATCTAAGTGCTGATGCGATCTTGATGAACGAGCCCTTGAATCTACACGTGTTAGCTTCAAAACTGACTTTGAATCCTTTGTTGAAGTTACACACCTATTAAGATCTTGATGAATATCTGAAACTATATAAACACAAGATTATTAGCAAACTAACCCTCATAAGCTAGTCATCATCAAAACTAAGGTGAAGGGCCTCTGGGCCAACACTTTCTTATGCCCACTTCCCGAAAGGGGATGCACTTAGACCGTTCGCGGTCTCTCAGCTTTGCCTGGTTGGCGTATTTAGCGCTCAACGCTTTATCACTAGACTCGCTTAGGCGAAACTCTGCCGCATTTCAGACTCGCAGCTTAAGCCGAGTCATTTCTGTAGCTCCGTCGAGTGCTTTAGTAATTAAACACTGTTCGTTGTTTGTGTCTCCATCGCTGCTTTGCTCTGCTTGTATGTGCATAGCTGTATTGCTACTTTTATACTATTTACTAGATATTTCTTTAACATATTATCACCTACTACAGAGATACTAACCTGACATCGAACTATTGATACAATAAACCTGATACTATGACACTGGACTGATTACAATACCTACTATTGCAAGAAAAACTGGTATTCATGAACTCCAGAATTCTGGACAAGAATATTTACATACTTCTGATTTACTCCTGACTCTTGATATACTTTTGATACTATTCCTGTTGCTGATACATGATATGTAGAACTGAGTACACACGGAGCTAAGTACACACCATACACATGGTACGGGTACCGCTAGAGTCCATGATCCGTCTCCTGATACCTGGTTTGCATTTGGTGTATGGAGTTAAGTACCACACGGAGCTAAGTGATTGCTAAAATGAAAGAACAATCAAAGAGTTAAGAATTTACCGTGTAGCTTATGGCTAACGGGTCGTGTCCACGAGGAGGAATGCGATGAAAGCTTTTCGGTGATTTGTTTAATTACAAAGAATTGTGTTCGTTTTTTAATTGAAAAGAGAATGGAAAGAAGGAGATGATTAAAAGAGAAATTGTAACTTTAGAGAAGGCTTTGGAGAAGGTGATTTGAAAAGCTCGAAAGTTATTTTGTTGATTATAATAAGGAAGAAAATCTGGGATCACTATCTCACTACTCAACAGTTTATTCTTCTATTAAAATCCTAAGTGCCTCAAATTGATCATAGGCAAAACTTAAAGTTGACTTTAGAAAGTTTGAAGTAAAGCACATAAGATGGTTGGAAGAGTTCACTCTTTTCTTTGAAAATTATTTCGAATCGAATGTTAAATCATCAAGCGCGAAGAAGCAAGTATGAAGTAAAAACAGTTCAAGAAATGTTCATAAAAGAAGTAAGAGTTTAAAAATCCAAACCCATCCTCATGTGCCTTCAAGAACACTTTCAAGAAGAAAGGCTTTAAGTAAGGCATGCAAATGATTCATTGGATCTTTTTCATTAAAACCAGAAGAGAAGAAGAACTGGAGAGAGGTACAATAGTGAGCTCAGAAAACCAATTTAGCTATTCATGGAAAATAAAGAAGAAGGCAAGTAAATAACGCAAGACATACCGTAATACGAGTGAAAGAAAATGTGGCTTGATTCTTGTATTGATGTCACTTCAATCTTCAAGTACAAGCACTCAATTCCTCTCTCTCACAAGTATTTGTACTGGACTGCAAATTAAAAAACAAAAATACAACTTTTGTACTATCTAACAAAGAACCTAAATCCTTAAAAATAAACAAAAATTCTAATCCTAGTCTTCGCTCCCTTTTGCTCTGTTGAAACTGGTATTTATAGGTAAAAACCAAAAGGGGGGATCCCTGGAAGATTGGGGGAGCAAACGCTCCCCCAACTGACACCACATAGCCGCGAAAACGCGGCTAGGGCCTCATTTCCGCTGCCCTGGTGTGCCCATGTGGCCACACCCAATTGGTGGGTCTCTCTGGTTTGGTGATTTGCCCCTATCTTCTTCTTGTTTTCTCGTTTCAGCTTCAGGATTTGACGAAACAGCCTTTGATTGTTGGCTTCAACCGCTTGATTCAGGGAGGATTTTTTTCAACCAACCTCTCTGATATGCCAAGATTTGCCCTGATTCCTTGATTTCGAATTTATTCTGAATTAAATAAGAATTTGGTGGGCTTTTGGGCTTGTTTCTCATTCCTTTCTTTTAGCAATTCGGCCTACATTAAACAAAGAAGAAGAAGACTTGTTAATAGGATTTATTAGCTTAAAAGTATGGTAAGATGACAATGTATATGCAATATATGTGACTAATCACACCCCCACACTTATCTTTTTCTCGCCCTCGAGCAAAACATCAGACTAATTCTAATCAATTATTAGACCACTTTTGCAGGTCACTCGATTGCACTGAGCATGTGCAACAAGCCGTTAAACCTCTAGGTTACCCCTAGAGGACGAGTTTTGTCTCGTGAGGATTTTCAGTGGATTGCACCCACAAAATCTATAAAGAAAGAGAAAAAAGTTAGTATTTTCGAAAAGCATTTTTAAAGGAGAAAATATTTGAAGTATATTTATAAGGCTTTAAGTAATCTATAAGTTATAGGAATATCAAATTTTTCATTTCGAAACTCAGTCTTTATTCAAAAACATGTCATCAATTAAAGTAAGGAGTCAAATTGTACTTCTCATCTAGTCTATTATTGTACTTCTCATCTAGTCTATTAATTTACCCTGAGTCGTATGCACCATCATGACTGTGAAGTTGACTAAGGGTTCCTTAACAATAACTCCTATGCCATATTTATATTTATTTTTGGTGAAATTTATTCCTCAATTTCATTAGGCTTTCTAATCTGCTCATGTAACGAGCCTTCAGTCGGTGACACTCAAACCGGACAGTTTTAGGGCACCAGGTGAGAAAACACCCCTAAGGACTTAAACACTCGAGCAGAGAAGGCCACGAAACGAAGATTTTTATTTATAAGATGTACCCCTTTTAGGCGTGAATACTTATGCTTCATGAGGCATAAATACCCAGCTTAATCAGAGGATTTATATATATACATTTTTTTTTCAAACTTATCTAATTATCTTTTGCATAAATACCAAGGCTTTCTTAGGCCAAAGCACCTAGCTAATCAATAATTAGATTTGTGTGTGTGTGTGTGTGTGTGTGTATATATATATATATATATATATATATATATATATATATATATATATATATATATATTCATAATATTTTTTATAAGGCATAAGAGTCTCTATTTTTAAACCCTAAGTGTGTAAGTGTATTTAGTGTGCATATTTCATCAAGGTAAATATCAAGACTAAATTACTTTCACAAATTTTCTTCCTAACCCTAAAAATCAAACAAGTTATCTGACTTTGACCAAGTATAAGAAATCCTAATTATGATTTTCCTATTCCTTAAAATTGACTTAATTTCTTACAAAAAATATATCAAAATATTGTTCTAACCTTTCAAAAAGTTTTTTTTTGTTTTTTTTATATATATATTTTTTCTTTTTTCTTTTTTTATATATATATTTGTCATGTTAGAACCCTCCCCCACACTTATCTCATGCATTGTCCCCAATGTATGAAAGAAGTGTATAAATGCATGAAATAAAATGGAAAAGAGGAAAGTTACCGATACACTGGGTCAAAAAGACCCATAGCCGTTTCATTTACCGGCACCGATTCCAAGAAAGGTTTAAGGCGTTGACCATTTACCTTAAAGTCATTTCCATTCTTGGTGTCACTGATCTCAACTGCACCGTGTGGAAACACGGTTTTTACAACGAATGGCCCAGTCCATCTTGATTTCAATTTTTCTGGAAAAAGATGAAGCCTAGAATTATAGAGTAAGACTTTTTGTCCAGGGACAAAGGTTTTTCTTATGATGTGTTTATCATGAAAAATCTTGACTCTATCTTTAGTGATCCTAGCATTTTCATAGGCCTCATTTCTCAATTCCTCTAATTTGAAAATTTGTAATTTCCGAAGGTCACCGGCCTTAGTCAAGTCGAAATTCAGCTGCTTGATTGCCCATAAGGCTCGGTGCTCTAACTCAATGGGCAAGTGACAAGGTTTGCCATAGACTAACTGTAATACCCCGTTCCCGGAATACGTACTTCATTTCGTATTCAGTTTTTCGACCGTATTTTTCGATTTACTTTCCGTATTTGACCGATTTTAATTTTAAATATTATTTTCTAATATCTTAGATTTTATATGAATTTCTGGAATTTTCCGGAATTAAAAGGAATTTCTTCAAAACCGGTGTCGGCCAGTGTCGCTGACCGCTTCCCGGATTTTTATTTTCCAAACAGTTTAGAATTTCTTGAAAGTCCTTTAGACATTATTTCTTAGAATAATATTTTCTACCTACATACTTTTTCTGAGGATTTATTGATTTTATGAAAATTCCAACGGAGTCGGTAGTTAACTGATTCCAGGATTTTTAGTTTTAAAACTATAAAGTATTTCATAAAACGGATTTCACTATGTTTCTTAATATAATATTCTTGATTTTTGATAATTATTTCGGGTCATTCCAAAATATTTGATTTTGGGACGATTCCGGTATTTTTCCGAAAGATTCCCGCATCCGCAACTGAACCCTGGGAATCCGCCAGTTTCATTATTTTTATTTTCTCTCCCAAGAAAATATCTTCATTTTTAAATTCTTTTCCTTTTTCTTTATTTCCTTTCCTTCCTCCACAAGTTACAACTTTTCTCCAAACTTCCACCATGTTCTACAACCTTCTAGAACCTTCCAATTTCTTTTCTTGCACTCCAAGTTTCCTTTACTTGCACTCCAAGTTTCCTTAGCTTCCTCCACAAGCTTCCTTTTCCTATTTTTTAAATCCTTTTTCTTCCACCAAAATATCTTCCCTTTTAATTTCTTTTCCTATTTTTCTTTTTCCTTTTACTTCTTCTCCAAGTTTCCTTTACTTCCATCCCAAGTTTCATCTCCACCTCACCAACTTCCACACACTTCCATTCCACCTCACCCCTCTTCATGGCAGCCTGTGATTGGTCAAGAGAAACACCTCACCCCCTGCCATTTTGCACATAAGCCCCTCTCTTTTATTTATTTGCATTACCTTCCCAATTCCAAAACTCTATAAATACCTCCCCTTCTCCATTTCATTTCATTCATCCCTTCATCACTTCACCAAAACCAAAGCCTTCACCAACTCCTCTTCATCTCTATAACCACTACAAATTACCTTTATCTTTTTCTTCTCCATCTCCATTCAACCACGACAAATTCCAAAACTCCACCCAAGCTTCCACCTTTCCTTTACCTTCTCCAAAACTACTACCACCATCAAAACCTCTTCATTTTCTCCCTCTACATATTATTTTATGGCGCGTCCCGAGTTCCATGGATTTCAGATCTTTCGGCGTTTCTGGTGATTTAGGCGAGTGTTCTCGCTATCCTCCTATTTCTTTGATTATGCGAGTAGTCTCGCTTTCTCTCGCCTCTATTTGAGTTCTCGGTCGATAAGTATTTCGCTTCATATTTCTATTTCATGTTTATATGTCTTTTACCGCTTTTATATCATGCGTGGCCGACCCTTCGTGGTCGTTGGACTTTGAGTCACTTCCATGTTACCACTTGTCATTATTTCAGACTTGTTAGTTTCATGTTTCCTTTTAACACATGTATATCACCATTTTGTCATGCTATCTCTTTACAACAAGGCATGACACACTTGACATTGTATAATTATCTCGATAATGGGAATGTAGTACCTGATCACTTGCTATGTCTTACATTTCTGATTACATTTATGATTACAGTTCTGACTACATGTATGATTACAGTTATGATCCTACTCATTCCCATAATCAGATAATTATATTAATAAACTATAAAAAGGACAACTTGTATGGGTATGGGAGGAAGTGATGGATGCCGGAATGATACCTTGCTTATAGTGATGGGTTATATACTGGCGGTAAGTTATATGTCATTACATTTAGGGGGACTTTAGGCCTCCAAAACTGGTTCCAGGTGTATGGAAACCACTATAAGAGGTGATATCAGTTCTCCATCTGCTTCCGTTAACAACCCTCGCCTAGCTATATATGGATGTATGTGTGTTGGGATGCATACCAAGACACATACCGAGATATATGGGTCAGACGAGTAATAATAATAAGTGTTGTATGCACTTGGATTACGATAATATGAGATAAAGGTATATAGATGAGGGTTTCCTTGTTTGGATTATTCCTTCGATGTACTAGTCTCATAAAGTCGTAATCTGAAACCATACAATCAGATTGCTCGCCCTGAATACTGTTAGGATTACTGTTATGATTACTGTTATGATTCCTGTTATTCCTGTCATGCCTGTCATATGTTCCTGTTACTCTATTGTATATACTTGGATTACAGTAGCATGAGATAAAGGTATATAGATGAGGGTTTCCTTGTTTGGATTATTCCTTCGATGTACTAGTCTCATGAGACCGTGATCTAAGCGTATACAATCAATATTGCTTGTGATCAGTTTTATATCGGATTTCCTTTTTTATGATTGTTATGACTCCTGTTATGGACTCCTGTTATACTTGTTATGTACTCTTGTTATGTATTCCTGTTTGACTATCGTATGATTTGCAATTCTGATTCTATACGCTTGGATATTCGGTGGCATGAGATAAAGGTATATATATGAGGGTTTCCTTGTTTGGATTATTCCTTCGATGTACTAGTCTCATGGGACCGTGACCTAAGCGTATAAAATCAATCTTGCTTGTGATTAGCTTTTTATCGGATTTCCTGTTTTATGATTTTTATGCTATACCTGTTCTAACCTACCTGCTTCCTGAGTACTTCCTACTTGATATCATTTGCACACTTGTGCTCGTCCTTGCTTCGCCACTTGGCATTCTATCCCACTCGCCTGGGGAGTGTCACTGACTCCCCTGGACCTCACGTTCAGGTCATGGAGCTTAGAGAGTGTGGATTCTCCCAGTTGCTGATCAGAGTGGCGCAGCGGTAGCGTGGATCTCCAGCAGACCGTCCAGAACTTGTTCATTTCCTTGTATTCCCGCATTTGCGCACAACGGTGATGTAATATTCATGTAATATTGGATCACCTCTGGTGATAACTTTGTAATTGTACTCATGTGTTGGAATGTATAATGCACCACTTGCTTCCGTACTCTGATTCTTGTCTGTACTGATGCTTAGCGTATATACGGGAAGGTACTTCGGACTTACGTATATACGTTGCAGTGACGTCCCCGTATCCGTGGAATCGGGGCGTTACAGGTTGGTATCAGAGCTTAGGCTCTTACTTCCTCAGTACATACAGAATGCTTGAGTCTTGGTTATACATTCCAACTACAAGTGCAGAGTTATCTATTTCTTGATCATCCTTCCTTTGATTCCTTACTCCTATCCTTTATCCTGTTTTGGTTTTATGAAGCCTTTATTCGTGCCTTTGTCCTCCTTGTATTCAATTTACCCCTTAACGAAATTGCGAGGACGCAATTTTTGTAAGGTGGGTGGATTGTAATACCCCGTTCCCGGAATACGTACTTCATTTCGTATTCAGTTTTTCGACCGTATTTTTCGATTTACTTTCCGTATTTGACCGATTTTAATTTTAAATATTATTTTCTAATATCTTAGATTTTATATGAATTTCTGGAATTTTCCGGAATTAAAAGGAATTTCTTCAAAACCGGTGTCGGCCAGTGTCGCTGACCGCTTCCCGGATTTTTATTTTCCAAACAGTTTAGAATTTCTTGAAAGTCCTTTAGACATTATTTCTTAGAATAATATTTTCTACCTACATACTTTTTCTGAGGATTTATTGATTTTATGAAAATTCCAACGGAGTCGGTAGTTAACTGATTCCAGGATTTTTAGTTTTAAAACTATAAAGTATTTCATAAACGGATTTCACTATGTTTCTTAATATAATATTCTTGATTTTTGATAATTATTTCGGGTCATTCCAAAATATTTGATTTTGGGACGATTCCGGTATTTTTCCGAAAGATTCCCGCATCCGCAACTGAACCCTGGGAATCCGCCAGTTTCATTATTTTTATTTTCTCTCCCAAGAAAATATCTTCATTTTTAAATTCTTTTCCTTTTTCTTTATTTCCTTTCCTTCCTCCACAAGTTACAACTTTTCTCCAAACTTCCACCATGTTCTACAACCTTCTAGAACCTTCCAATTTCTTTTCTTGCACTCCAAGTTTCCTTTACTTGCACTCCAAGTTTCCTTAGCTTCCTCCACAAGCTTCCTTTTCCTATTTTTTAAATCCTTTTTCTTCCACCAAAATATCTTCCCTTTTAATTTCTTTTCCTATTTTTCTTTTTCCTTTTACTTCTTCTCCAAGTTTCCTTTACTTCCATCCCAAGTTTCATCTCCACCTCACCAACTTCCACACACTTCCATTCCACCTCACCCCTCTTCATGGCAGCCTGTGATTGGTCAAGAGAAACACCTCACCCCCTGCCATTTTGCACATAAGCCCCTCTCTTTTATTTATTTGCATTACCTTCCCAATTCCAAAACTCTATAAATACCTCCCCTTCTCCATTTCATTTCATTCATCCCTTCATCACTTCACCAAAACCAAAGCCTTCACCAACTCCTCTTCATCTCTATAACCACTACAAATTACCTTTATCTTTTTCTTCTCCATCTCCATTCAACCACGACAAATTCCAAAACTCCACCCAAGCTTCCACCTTTCCTTTACCTTCTCCAAAACTACTACCACCATCAAAACCTCTTCATTTTCTCCCTCTACATATTATTTTATGGCGCGTCCCGAGTTCCATGGATTTCAGATCTTTCGGCGTTTCTGGTGATTTAGGCGAGTGTTCTCGCTATCCTCCTATTTCTTTGATTATGCGAGTAGTCTCGCTTTCTCTCGCCTCTATTTGAGTTCTCGGTCGATAAGTATTTCGCTTCATATTTCTATTTCATGTTTATATGTCTTTTACCGCTTTTATATCATGCGTGGCCGACCCTTCGTGGTCGTTGGACTTTGAGTCACTTCCATGTTACCACTTGTCATTATTTCAGACTTGTTAGTTTCATGTTTCCTTTTAACACATGTATATCACCATTTTGTCATGCTATCTCTTTACAACAAGGCATGACACACTTGACATTGTATAATTATCTCGATAATGGGAATGTAGTACCTGATCACTTGCTATGTCTTACATTTCTGATTACATTTATGATTACAGTTCTGACTACATGTATGATTACAGTTATGATCCTACTCATTCCCATAATCAGATAATTATATTAATAAACTATAAAAAGGACAACTTGTATGGGTATGGGAGGAAGTGATGGATGCCGGAATGATACCTTGCTTATAGTGATGGGTTATATACTGGCGGTAAGTTATATGTCATTACATTTAGGGGGACTTTAGGCCTCCAAAACTGGTTCCAGGTGTATGGAAACCACTATAAGAGGTGATATCAGTTCTCCATCTGCTTCCGTTAACAACCCTCGCCTAGCTATATATGGATGTATGTGTGTTGGGATGCATACCAAGACACATACCGAGATATATGGGTCAGACGAGTAATAATAATAAGTGTTGTATGCACTTGGATTACGATAATATGAGATAAAGGTATATAGATGAGGGTTTCCTTGTTTGGATTATTCCTTCGATGTACTAGTCTCATAAAGTCGTAATCTGAAACCATACAATCAGATTGCTCGCCCTGAATACTGTTAGGATTACTGTTATGATTACTGTTATGATTCCTGTTATTCCTGTCATGCCTGTCATATGTTCCTGTTACTCTATTGTATATACTTGGATTACAGTAGCATGAGATAAAGGTATATAGATGAGGGTTTCCTTGTTTGGATTATTCCTTCGATGTACTAGTCTCATGAGACCGTGATCTAAGCGTATACAATCAATATTGCTTGTGATCAGTTTTATATCGGATTTCCTTTTTTATGATTGTTATGACTCCTGTTATGGACTCCTGTTATACTTGTTATGTACTCTTGTTATGTATTCCTGTTTGACTATCGTATGATTTGCAATTCTGATTCTATACGCTTGGATATTCGGTGGCATGAGATAAAGGTATATATATGAGGGTTTCCTTGTTTGGATTATTCCTTCGATGTACTAGTCTCATGGGACCGTGACCTAAGCGTATAAAATCAATCTTGCTTGTGATCAGCTTTTTATCGGATTTCCTGTTTTATGATTTTTATGCTATACCTGTTCTAACCTACCTGCTTCCTGAGTACTTCCTACTTGATATCATTTGCACACTTGTGCTCGTCCTTGCTTCGCCACTTGGCATTCTATCCCACTCGCCTGGGAGTGTCACTGACTCCCCTGGACCTCACGTTCAGGTCATGGAGCTTAGAGAGTGTGGATTCTCCCAGTTGCTGATCAGAGTGGCGCAGCGTAGCGTGGATCTCCAGCAGACCGTCCAGAACTTGTTCATTTCCTTGTATTCCCGCATTTGCGCACAACGGTGATGTAATATTCATGTAATATTGGATCACCTCTGGTGATAACTTTGTAATTGTACTCATGTGTTGGAATGTATAATGCACCACTTGCTTCCGTACTCTGATTCTTGTCTGTACTGATGCTTAGCGTATATACGGGAAGGTACTTCGGACTTACGTATATACGTTGCAGTGACGTCCCCGTATCCGTGGAATCGGGGCGTTACACTAACCTATAAGGAGACATTCCTAGAATCATCTTGAAAGCGGTCCTGTAGGCCCATAGGGCATCTACAAGTTTGATGGACCAATCTTTCCGGTTTTGGTTCACAGTTTTCTCCAAGATAAGCTTGATTTATCTATTGAAAACCTCAACTTGTCCACTGGTTTGAGGATGATAAGGTGTTGACAACTTGTGAGTTATGGCATACTTTCGCATAAGAGCTTCAAAAGATCTATTGCAAAAGTGAGTGCCATTATCACTGATGATAGCACGAGGGGTTCCGAAGCGTGAAAAAATGTTCTCTTTCAAAAACTTTATGACAACTTTGTTATCATTAGTTTTACAAGGAATGGCTTCTACCCACTTGGACACATAATCCACAGCAACCAATATGTATTGGTTTCCAAATGAATTAGGAAATGGACCCATAAAGTCGATGTCCCAAACATCAAAGAGTTCTATTTCTAGAATTGGGTTGAGGGGCATCACGTTTCGTTTTGAGATCCTTCCTACCATTTGGCATCTAGGGCACGTCTTGCAAAATTCATAAGCATCCTTGAACAAAGTGGGCCAATAAAACCCACTTTGTAGCACTTTTTCAGCACTCTTGCGGGGACCAAAGTGTCCACCGCATGCAAGTTCGTGACAAAAAGATAGAACACTCTTAATGTCCTCATCGGGAATGCATCTCCTAATAATTTGGTCAGAACAGTACTTAAAAAGATACGGTTCCTCCAAAAGAAATACCGGACTTGGGATAAGAACCGGTATATATCGTTTTTGGACCAATGAGACGGAGTTTGGTTAGTGACTAAGTAATTCACTATATCAGCAAACCAAGGTTCCCTAGAGATAGCTAAGAGATTTTCATCAGAAAAATCCTCATTTATGGGTAATTCGTTGCATGGAGAATTAGGGATCCGTGAGAGATGGTCAGCAACGACATTTTCTACGCCTTTTTTTTATCTCAAATCTCAAGATCGAATTCTTGAAGAAGGAGGATCCAACGAATGAGTCGGGCCTTGGCATCCTTCTTCATCATGAGGTACCTAAGCGCAGAATGATCGGTGAAAATGGTGGTTTTGGACCCTAGTAGGTAGGGACGAAATTTCTCTAAGGCAAACACTACTGCCAAGAATTCCTTCTCAGTCGTAGTGTAGTTCAATTGAGCATCGTTGAAAGTCCTACTAGAGTATTAAATCACATGCTGCTTGTTATCAGTGCGTTGTCCTAGGACAGCACCTATGGCAAAATCGGAAGCATCGCACATGATTTCGAACGGCTTAGACCAATCCAGTGCAGATATGATTGGTGCAGAAATAAGCTCTCTCTTAAGCTTCTCCCAAGAATTTATGCATTCAGCATCAAAAGTGAAGGACACATCCTTAGCTAACAGATTAGTCAAGGGCCTAGCAATTTTGCTAAAATCCTTGATAAATTTTCGGTAAAAACCAGCGTGTCCTAAGAAGGATCTGATGTCCTTAACGCATGTGGGCATGGGAAGCTTAGCAATAACCTCAATTTTGGCTCTATCCACTTCAATTCCTTTCTTGGAGATTTCATGACCCAAAACAATTCCATGTTTTACCATGAAGTGACATTTCTCCTAATTCAATGTCAAATTTTTCTCAGCACAACGTTGGAGGACAAGTTCTAAATGGTGGAGACATTGAGTGAATGAATCTCCGTAGATGGAGAAATCATCCATAAAGATCTCTAAGAATCGTTCTACCATATCAGAGAAAAGACTCAACATGCAACGTTGAAATGTTGCTGGGGCATTGCATAAGCCGAAAGGCATTCGACGATAAGCAAATATCCCAAATGGACATGTGAATGTAGTCTTTTCTTGGTCCTCAGGAGCAATAGGGATCTGATTATACCCCGAGTAGCTGTCCAAGAAACAGTAATACTCGTGACCCGCCAAACGTTCAAGCATTTGATCAATGAAGGGAAGTGGAAAATGGTCCTTACGAGTTGCAGCATTAAGCTTCCTATAGTCGATGCAAACTCGGATCTTCGTGGGAAGTCGAGTTTGAACCAACTCTTTGTTCTCGTTTTCCACTACGGTGAAATCGGATTTCTTTGGAACCGCGTGGACAGGACTGACCCATTGGTTATCAGAAATAGGATAAATTATCCCATTGTCTAAGAGTTTGACAATTTCAGCATGAACAACTTCTTGCATTATAGGGTTTAACCTACGCTGCGGGTCTCTTTTAGGTGTGGCGTCTTCATTGAGATGAATGCGATATTGAACGATGGTCGTACTTAATCCCTTTATATCGGTCATAGTCCAACCAATGGCTTCCCTATGTTTTCTTAGAATAGCTTTAAGATCTTCTTCTTCCCCGTCATTTAAATGGGAGGCAATGATGACAGGAAAGGTCTCTTGTTCGCCTAAATAGGCGTACTTGAGATGCACAGGTAAGGTTTTCAATTCTAAGGAAGAGGAAGGCTCACTGGAAGGACTAGTCAAATTTGTTGGCTCCATTATTGGTGAAATAGGGTTCGAGGCTCAATTCACATCAGAATCTACAACCTGATCAAGATTAAAGTCTTCAGACTCTAACCCGAAGTCACACTCAGTTTCTAATTCCAATTCTTCCCTATGTTCACTTGTTAAGTTCTCAATTAGGTTGACTTCAAATGTTTGGTCCTCAATATCGCGGGGTTATTTTCCTATATTGAAGACATTGACTTCTCTAGTCATATCCCCAAAGGTTAACCTCATAGACCCATTCCTACAATTGATGATGGCATTGGCAGTAGTAAGGAATGGTCACCCTAGGATAACAGGAGTTTGAGTCCTATGATTGGAGTTGGACACAGGTTGTGTCTCCAGAACTATGAAATCGACAGGGTAAATGAACTCTCCTACCCGGATCAGGACATCATAATCTCCCCTTTTGGAACTTTTACTGAATGGTCAGCCAGTTGGATGGTGACTCGAGTTGGACTAAGATCGCCCAACCCGAGTTGTTGATAAACTGAGAATGGAAGCAAGTTGATACTTGCCCCCAAGTCAAGAAGTGCACGACTAATCTCGGCTTGTCCTATTGTGCAGGCAATGGTAGGACTACCTGGATCCTTGTACTTGACAGGGATCGGACCCGATAGTAGCTCACTAATGTTAGTGGCTAAGAAGACCTTTTTTGGTACATTAGTCTTTCTCTTCTTGGTGCACATGTCCTTAAGAAACTTAGCATTGGAAGGGACTTGTTGGATGCATCAAGAAGTGGCACATTTATCTTCACTTGATTAAATATCTCAATTATCTTGTCCATGTGTGGATTTTGCTTGTTGTTTTCAGCCTATTAGGAAATGGTACTATAGGCTGGTGCACCTGACTGGTTGACTTATCTTTTTCAGATTCGTCAGAATTGGATGGATTTGGATTAGATGAGGTGGATGCTTGATTGTGGTTGTGCTGAATGGGATTAGTTGGAGTTGACACTTGATTATGAACTCTCTTTCCTAACCTCAATGTATGAACTGCATTACATTGATTTAATGAATTATCCTCAGCCAAATGAGCTTGTTGAGAATTCTTCGGATTGGTTATTGGCTGACTAGGCAGGGTACCCTTCTGTCTCTCATTCTGTGGAGTGGCTAGTTGGCTCATTTGAACCTCTAACCTTTGTATAGTTTGCATGAGGAGAATCTTGGTTTTTCATGTATCTTTTCATGTTTCTTTCAAAGTCAGTCATTCTCCTTTCTAGTTGAGGATTCTGAACAGAGGATTATGGAGCTTGGTTGGGAAAGTTCTGTTGATAGTTTGAATAGTTAGGTGGATGGTTGGGAAAATTATTATGGAAATTAGAAAAGTTGGGTTGATGATTGGAAGAATTATTGGCATGATGGAAGTGGCTAGTATGATTTGATCGTGAATGGTCATTGTTATTTTGGCTCCATGAGAAATTAGGGTGATTTCTCCAGCAAGGATTGTATGTTGGTGCGTAAGGATTATTGTTTGGCCTTGAAAAGGCCGCATTCATCGGTTCATGGTATTGTTGCTGAGCCTAAAACACAAAGCACTCCTCGAACACATGATTCATGGCTTGACAGTAAGTACAGCCCGGAGTTGGAAATTTGTTTGGACTGACTTGATTGACTAGACTTGGTCTTTCATTTCTAAAGCTTCCAGTCTTCTTGCAAGGTTAGCTAACTTAGCCTCATTAGCGATGGATGATTCGATAGAATGGAGATCTCCTTTTGAAGAGATGGAGTTAGGATTCTTAGAGGTCTCACTAGTAGGTTCCCATTAGATAGTCTTTTCAGCTAGGTTTTCATACAAATCTCATCTTTCATTTTCATCCTTCTGCAAGAATCCCCCTTGGCACATACTTTCTAAGATGGTTTTGGTAGAATAGTCTAAACCGTCATAAAGAATTTGGCATTGTCGCCATTTCTCTATTCCATGATATGGACTATCACGCCCCGCTTCACAAAATACACTAGAGCGGAGACGCGACACGAGTCGCCGACGCATATACGCAAGAAAAATCCCTCACGTATACGCGCTAAGCCTTAAGTAACCCGAAACAAGCTATAATAAATCTCAACTGAAATAAATCATGAATACTGCAATACCATATATAAGCAACCACGCATGATATCATATGAATCAAGGCTGGAATAACAACTGAATTGATATAACAAGAATCAGGAAATAATACGAAGGCTAGAAAAATAAGAGTACCAGAAGAGAATAGGGAGAAGCTCCAGCTATTCGCGAAGCGTACAGTCTCAACGAATACCTGCATAATAAAAACAAACCGTCCAATATCTGGACGTACAAATCCAGGGTCGTCAGAAAGCGACCTGGTGAGTGTGTGTGTAAAGGGAAAGCTCGTGCATATAAAAATGTGCATAAAGTAATAACAAGAATAACTGCAGATATAAGAAACTAAATAACATGATAAATAACTGAACTGAAGTATATCTGATAACAACATGAATAAAGATATAAGACAACTATCACAACTATAAACTAACAACTGATATAAAGGTCAACTATCACAAATGTAGACTAATAGCTGATGTCTGATGTGTAACCTATATGTCACTAGTCTGGTTGGTTATTATTAACCTAATTAATGTAGTACTTAGTTGTGTCTCATACCACAGCCGTTTTCCCACATATCAAACAAAGTTATCGTTGTTGTAATCGCCTGCCAATGTAGTGCATGTGTTTTGGAAGAGTACCGTGCATGCCCGGTACCACGGTCTAACACCCCTGGCGCTGAACTAGGACAAGCCGCAAGGCTCTGACAACTGAAGATCACAGCCCAACACGAAAAGACAACTAGTGTGGCGCCGTAATCCGTGCATAGCCCTGACAACTGACAACTGAATAGGTAGCCAGTACTACCCTGGTTCCCCATGGTTGGAACCCACAACTCGGTACCATAAGAAATCCTTCCAAAATACACGACATGCATCATCAGGCAATTACCCCTTTTCTCCGGGTTATGGTGTCTTTTATTAATAAGCAATCAATGTGATTTATTATGTAATAGTAACTGATATCTCCAATAACTGCTGATGTCAACACTAGCTGATAATCTGACAACTGACAACTATGATATCTGACAACAGTGATATCTGACAACTATGATATCTGATAACTGAGTAGCTGACAACTAATATCTGACATCTGAAATAGAATACTGGAGATATAGCCACTAACACAATAGTGCCACTAACAATTGGTAACTGATACAGTTATTTACCAACTCATATAAACTCTGAACACATCTGTGATCACCAACAAATGGTCTCACCAATAACTGATAAACTCATAACTGCTATATGATAGCTCTGAAGTGCAAGATCACCAATATTGAGTAGATCACCATCATAATAACTCAATCTCTATTAACTGAAGTAATCAATAACTAAATATAAAGCACATGGTATGTCCTCGAGATTAACAAGTCAACGGATACTGAAATCATATCTAAATAGAAAACATCCTCAAACAACTACAATCTAGAATAGTTCACTTCTAAGTCAATACCAATAACTCATCCATACTCATGTGATCTAATCAGTAGATACATCTAGGAACTCTTGCTTCTAATAATCTAAAACCATTATGATATCACATATCGAAGTCAAAGGTAAGATATCCACACATCTGGTCGCAATCCAACAAAATCAGTCACATCTAAATACTGATCAATATCCAATATAAATAACATAAATCTCAGATCAATCCAAACTCCAACTAAGTCCATATACTGATCCAAGCATCAAGTAATCCAGTCTCTAACATCATAACAAGTCCATCATCAATATCCGCATGAATCATCACCTAAGTTATTACCAATGAAAGAATAACAAGTCTGAAAAGTACTCTTCATGAAATATATCAATCTCATCTTAATGCAGATCAGGCTATTATAAAGAACGTAAATCTCAGATCAACTCCAACTCAAGATCAACCCAAATCACGGTCCAATTTTCCTTGCAACTAACTCTGAATCCAGAATAATAAACAACTAGTAAGAACTAACAAGAATACTAATATCCTGGTGATAAAACATCAAGTCCAGAAATGTCTAACATCAAATCACATCTGATCTACTATCTGTGGTATCTCTAAACAGTCTCATATCAGGGAAGACGTCATATATACTTGTCCACAATATCTAAAAGAGTTCCGGTCAGAAATAATCACTAATACATGAATGCCAAATTTGATATCTAATACAAATTATATCAACCTCAAGATCGAGCCAGAACAAGTCAAAGTCTAAAGTGTATCAACACTAGGCTTAAGCCAACATCGACAAACTACCAACACATGAAATGACGCTAATACAAGTGAATATCAACTACATGAATAAAGTGGACAATCATAGATGTTTCATGAAGCGGTACAAGTAATCAAACTGGTAAAACATAACGGAAAGTCACATAAAATGATAAGATCAACATGTAAAGCATACTGACAACAGTAAACACACATGAACGAACACTCACATGAAATGACGCGGTTTCGGAACCGAATCGCCGTCTGGTCTTCACTGCACGAACCGGTACTGGTCTACGAATCATCCCATGCATCGGTCTTCGAATCCCCATTGTATCGGGTCCACAACAGTATGAATCTAGATCGGCTCCGGGTCTCCTGCAACTGATCCGGATCTCACCAAACAAATCCGAAATGCTCGAGCCGATTTGTGGCGCACCGACGGAGGCTCCGACGGAGGCGTCGGGGTCGCGGAGGGTGTCGTTGGATAAAGCATCTCGCCATGAAGGGCGTGGGTGCGTTCGCACTCGCCTACGGTGATCCATGGCGGTCCACGGAGAGCCCGAAAACAGCTCGGAGTAAGATATTTGCCGCATATGAAATAGAACACACATGAATTAATACGCGCACACTTATGCATATATATATATATATATATATATATATATATATATATATATATATATATATATATATATATATATATATATATATATATATATATATATATATATATATATATATATAGCGAGTTGATCCCTTAAGAACGGTTCTCACGAATTCCTGTGAGAACTTTCACGTGGGTCGTCAGATCTGATAGAGATCTGGTTTTATTTGATTTGATCTATCAGATCCGACGACCCACGTGAAAGTTCTCACAGGAATCCGTGAGAACCGTTCTTAGAGGATCAGCTCCCTATATATATATATATATATATATATATATATATGTATATATATATATATATATGTATATATATATATATATATATATATATGTATATATATATATTATTAACCCATCAAAAAGCAGTACAGTTTAGGAGAAGGGAGAATAATATCACTTCTCTCACATTCTCTGTACACTAGCACATGAAAATAGTAAAACAGTAGAAACATTTATAAAAACATACCTGCACCTTTGCACACGCGACAATCAACCAACCAAGTTTCTTGTTTCATCTTCCCATTGCTGAAGAATACACACTTCGTTCCACCATTACCAGCGCATTTCTCGCAAGGTGCCGGATCCCCTCCGTAGAAAAAGGCAGCGTGGCGAGGCAGGAGCCTGTGCGGTGCGGTCATTGTTCTCCCGGAGGAATGGAGCCTTATCAAATCAAGATTCCCGAACGCTATCGTGCGAGACGACGGAGGGGAAGGGAGGACTATGCATGGATCTTAGGCGACTGTGCTGCTGGTCTGCAAGGAGACTCACAGTAGGCTGGGGAGGGCCTCAAGGGGCTGTAGGCCATGGAGGGATCACGGTGGAGGCTTGGTATTGCCGGCTGGGCGCTGCTGTACGCAGGCTCGGCCTGCTGGAGGAGGCAAGGGGGTCCAGGGTGGCGCTGTCCTGCTGGATCCGTGCGGGGGCGGCCTGGACTGGAGGAGGGTGATCCGGCCATGGTGGAAGCTTGGCTGGAGATCTCGCGCTCGTCGGAGGGTGTCGCGCGGCCAACCAAGAGGGGGAATTCTGCTGGGTCTGCTGGCTATCGCGGCTGCTGGTGGAGGGAGGAGGTCCTGGATGTGTGCAGCGGCTATGGGGTGGGGGGGGAGGGGGAGCTGTTGTGTTGCAGCTGGAAGAAGAGGAGATAGATTTTAGGTTTTGGTTTAGGTTTAGGATTTAATCTTAGGGTTTGGTTTGATAATGGGTTAAGGGTATGGTAACGGGTTGGATCCAAGTGGGTATTGGGTAAATAGGGATAAGAAATGCAATAATAGCAATACTAATAAGACACTAACAAAATATTAATAATACTAATATTAATTAACAACAATAATAATCAATAAGAACAAAAACAATAATAATAGGGATAATAATACCACTACCACTAGTATTTATACTAATATTAAAAATAAATAAAGAATATAATATTAACACTAGTAATAATTTAATAAATGCCGACAATAAAATAAAGATAACACTAATAGTAATAACAATAAATAATAATCATAATAATAACTACCACTAATAATAATAATGGTAAACATAAAAATAATAGTAATAAGTAACTAGAAATATTGATAATAAATATTGGTAATAATATTTAAAGCTAAAACACCATTTATTATCTTAAAAATAATTTCCATATTTAATAATAGTAATAATCACAAGAAAGAAAATAATAAATTAAGTTGATTAAAAAAAATAATCTGTAAATCAAAATAAATACTTTAAGAAAATAAAAATACAGTATTACTAACAAGGGATCTTACATTCTACCCACCTTATAAAAATTTCGTCCCCGAAATTCAATAGGGTAGGGAATGGTAAAAAGAATCCCAAAATCAAAGAAGAAGACAAACAAACTTCACGTCACTTCTCTGCAGATCATAAATCCACCACGCTTCCGCTGCGCTACTCTGATTCTGCTACCGACATCAGTAAGGAGTAACCAATCTTAAGGGACAAAATCAGAAGAAATAGAATAGAAAAGAAGGATGAAATCAAGATGGAAATTCAAATCACTCTAAAGGGAGTGTTAGAATTATGGATATCAAATGATCAAGAAATGAAATTCCAAAGAGAAGATGGCCAATTCCAAATGGACTGAATATCATAATGGATAGTATATGCATATTGCAGGTAAGTATAGCTTATTTTCAAGTTATCGGTATGAACTAGGTCTATCTTGCGAATATCAAAATTCAAAATTCAAGATCGCAAGTCGAAAACCTAAGCTCTGATACCAAGAAAACCCTATCATGCCCCGCTTCCCAAAATACACTGGAGCGGAGACGCGACACGAGTCGGCGACGCATATACGCAAGGAAAATCCCTCACGTATACGCGCTAAGCCTTAAGTAACCCGAAACAAGCTATAATAAATCTCAACTGAAATAAATCATGAATACTGCAATACCATATATAAGCAACCACGCATGATATCATATGAATCAAGGCTGGAATAACAACTGAATTGATATAATAAGAATCAGGAAATAATACGAAGGCTAGAAAAATAAGAGTACCAGAAGAGAATAGGGAGAAGCTCTAGCTATTCGCGAAGCGTACAGTCTCAACGAATACCTGCACAATGAAAACAAACCGTCCAATATCTGGACGTGCAAATCCAGGGTCGTCAGAAAGCGACCTGGTGAGTGTGTGTGTAAAGGGAAAGCTCGTGCATATAAAAATGTGCATAAAGTAATAACAAGAATAACTGCAGATATAAGAAACTAAATATCATGATAAATAACTGAACTGAAGTATATCTGATAACAACATGAATAAAGATATAAGACAACTATCACAACTATAAACTAACAACTGATATAAAGATCAACTATCACAAATGTAGACAAATAGCTGATGTCTGATGTGTAACCTATATGTCACTAGTCTGGTTGGTTATTATTAACCTAACTAATGTAGTACTTAGCTGTGTCCCATACCACAACCGTTTTCTCACATATCAAACAAAGTTATCATTGTTGTAATCGCCAGCCAATGTAGTGCATGTGTTTTGGAAGAGTACCGTGCATGCCGGTACCACGGTCTAACACCCCTGGCGCTGAACCAGGACAAGCCGCAAGGCTCTGACAATTGAAGACCACAGCCCCACACAAAAAGACAACTAGTGTGGCGCCGTAATCCGGGCATAGCCCTGACAACTGACAACTGAATAGGTAGCCAGTACTACCCTGGTTCCCCATGGTTGGAACCCACAACTCGGTACCATAAGAAATCCTTCCAAAATATACGACATGCATCATCAGGCAATTACCCCTTTTCCCCGGGTTATGGTGTCTTTTATTAATAAGCAATCAATGTGATTTATTATGTAATAGTAACTGATATCTCCAATAACTGCTGATGTCAACACTAGCTGATAATCTGACAACTGACAACTATGATATCTGACAACTGTGATATCTGACAACTATGATATCTGACAACTGAGTAGCTGACAACTAATATCTGACATCTGAAATAGAATACTGGAGATATCGCCACTAACACAATAGTGCCACTAACAATTGGTAACTGATACAGTTATCTACCAACTCATATAAACTCTGAACACATCTGTGATCACCAACAAATGGTCTCACCAATAACTGATAAACTCATAACTGCTATATGATAGCTCTGAAGTGCAAGATCACCAATATTGAGTAGATCACCATCATAATAACTCAATCTCTATTAACTGAAGTAATCAATAACTAAATATAAAGCACATGGTATGTCCTCGAGATCAACAAGTCAACGGATACTGAAATCATATCTAAATAGAAAAATCCTCAAACAACTACAATATAGAATAGTTCACTTCTAAGTCAATACCAATAACTCATCCATACTCATGTGATCTAATCAGTAGATACATCTAGGAACTCTTGCTTCTAATAATCTAAAACCATTATGATATCACATATCGAAGTCAAAGGTAAGATATCCACACATCTGGTCGCAATCCAACAAAATCAGTCACATCTAAATACTGATCAATATCCAATATAAATAACATAAATCCCAGATCAATCCAAACTCCAACTAAGTCCATATACTGATCCAAGCATCAAGTAATCCAGTCTCTAACATCATAACAAGTCCATCATCAATATCCGCATGAATCATCACCTAAGTTATTACCAATGAAAGAATAACAAGTCTGAAAAGTACTCTTCATGAAATATATCAATCTTATCTTAATGCAGATCAGGCTATTATAAAGAACGTAAATCTCAGATCAACTCCAACTCAAGATCAACCCAAATCACGGTCCAATTTTCCTTGCAACTAACTCTGAATCTAGAATAATAAACAACTAGTAAGAACTAACAAGAATACTAATATCCTGGTGATAAAACATCAAGTCCAGAAATGTCTAACATCAAATCACATCTGATCTACTATCTGTGGTATCTCTAAACAGTCTCATATCAGGGAAGACGTCATATATACTTGTCCACAATATCTAAAAGAGTTCCGGTCATAAATAATCACTAATACATGAATGCCAAATTTGATATCTAATACAAACTATATCAACCTCAAGATCGAGCCGGAACAAGTCAAAGTCTAAAGTGTATCAACACTAGGCTTAAGCCAACATCGACAAACTACCAACACATGAAATGACGCTAATACAAGTGAATATCAACTACATGAATAAAGTGGACAATCATAGATGTTTCATGAAGCGGTACAAGTAATCAAACTGGTAAAACATAACGGAAAGTCACATGAAATGATAAGATCAACATGTAAAGCATACTGACAACAGTAAACACACATGAACGAACACTCACATGAAATGACGCGGTTTCGGAACCGAATCGCCGTCTGGTCTTCACTGCACGAACCGGTACTGGTCTACGAATCATCCCATATATCGGTCTTCGAATCCCCATTGTATCGGGTCCACAACGGCATGAATCTAGATCGGCTCTGGGTCTCCTGCAACTGGTCCGGATCTCACCAAACAAATCCGAAATGCTCGAGCCGATTTGCGGCTCACCGACGGAGGCGTCCGGGGTCGCAGAGGGTGTCGTTGGATAAAGCATCTCGCCATGAAGGGCGTGGGTGCGTTCGCACTCGCCTACGGTGATCCATGGCGGTCCACGGAGAGCCCGAAAACAGCTCGGAGTAAGATATTTGCCGCATATGAAATAGAACACACATGAATTAATACGCGCACACTTATGCATATATATATATATATATATATATATATATATATATATATATATATATATATATATATATATATATATATATATTATTAACCCATCAAAAAGCAGTGCAGTTTAGGAGAAGGGAGAATAATATCACTTCTCTCACATTCTCTGTACACTAGCACATGAAAATAGTAAAACAGTAGAAACATTTATAAAAACATACCTGCACCTTTGCACACGCGACAATCAACCAACCAAGTTTCTTGTTTCATCTTCCCATTGCTGAAGAATACACACTTCGTTCCACCATTACCCGCGCATTTCTCGCAAGGTGCCGGATCCCCTCCGTAGAAAAAGGCAGCGTGGCGAGGCAGGAGCCTGTGCGGTGCGGTCATTGTTCTCCCGGAGGAATGGAGCCTTATCAAATCAGGATTCCCGAACGCTATCGTGCGAGACGACGGAGGGGAAGGGAGGACTATGCATGGATCTTAGGCGACTGTGCTGCTGGTCTGCAAGGGGACTCACGGTAGGCTGGGGAGGGCCTCAAGGGGCTGTAGGCCATGGAGGGATCACGGTGGAGGCTTGGTATTGCCGGCTGGGCGCTGCTGTACGCAGGCTCGGCCTGCTGGAGGAGGCAAGGGGGTCCAGGGTGGCGCTGTCCTGCTGGATCCGTGCGGGGGCGGCCTGGACTGGAGGAGGGTGATCCGGCCATGGTGGAAGCTTGGCTGGAGATCTCGCGCTCGCCGGAGGGTGTCGCGCGGCCAACCAAGAGGGGGAATTCGGCTGGGTCTGCTGGCTGTCGCGGCTGCTGGTGGAGGGAGGAGGTCCTGGATGTGTGCAGCGGCTATGGGGGGAGCTGTTGTGTTGGCAGCTGGAAGAAGAGGAGATAGATTTTAGGTTTTGGTTTAGGTTTAGGATTTAATCTTAGGGTTTGGTTTGATAATGGGTTAAGGGTATGGTAACGGGTTGGATCCAAGTGGATATTGGGTAAATAGGGATAAGAAATGCAATAATAGCAATACTAATAAGACACTAACAAAATATTAATAATACTAATATTAATTAACAACAATAATAATCAATAAGAATAAAAACAATAATAATAGGGATGATAATACCACTACCACTAGTATTTATACTAATATTAAAAATAAATAAAGAATATAATATTAACACTAGTAATAATTTAATAAATGCCGACAATAAAATAAAGATAACACTAATAGTAATAACAATAAATAATAATCATAATAATAACTACCACTAATAATAATAATGGTAAACATAAAAATAATAGTAATAAGTAACTAGAAATATTGATAATAAATATTGGTAATAATATTTAAAGCTAAAACACCATTTATTATCTTAAATATAATTTCCATAATTAATAATAGTAATAATAACAAGAAAGAAAATAATAAATTAAGTTGATTAAAAAAATAATCTGTAAATCAAAATAAATACTTTAAGAAAATAAAAATACAGTATTACTAACTAGGGATCTTACATGGACATTGGACAAGGAGGTCTTTAAAGCGTTCAAAGTACCTCCAGAACGGTTCACTCGGTTCTTTCTTGAATTGCATGATTGTCTTCCTAATGAGGGCGGTCTTATGAATTGGATAGAATTTCTTCAAGAAGACCTTGATGAAACCATCCCAAGATGTGATAGAACTGGCCGCTAAGCTGTAAAGCCACTTCTTTGCTAGGTCCTTAAGTGCGAAAGGGACAAATCTCAACCTAATAGCATCGTCTACAAGGTGTGAGATTTTCATCATTAGACATACTTCCTCAAATTCTCTTATGAAGAAGTAAGCATCTTCGGACTCTAAGCCATGAAACTTAGGGAGTATGTTGATGAATTGAGACTTGAGCTCAAAATTGAATTCACCAACCGATGGAAGTAGAATGCTAGATGGAAGTGAGATTCTAATGGGGTAGAACCTATCCTGCAATGATGTTGATTGAGCGATTACCGGATCTGGTCTTGGTTCAAACTTGGGTGGTGATGTGTTTCTACTCAACCTAGATGAATTAGGGTCTCTTGACCACACTTGCATATACAAACACAATCACAATCACAAACAAGTTTACCAACAGTCAACAAGAGTAATCAACCAAGCCTAATCTAAGGTAACCTCGACCTAGACAACTCCTAACTGGTTGATTGTCCACAGAAGGTATAATGTAGACTTCGACCACAAGCTAATCAGCCAGGTCAGGGCAAGATTGGTGGGAGGTTATCCGTCAAAGACGTTCCTTAATTAAGTAACCACTAACCTTCGGGCTTTCGGCCCTCAATCCCCTTCCTAGACACTGATTTGACAGGAGTCAATTTCTAATACCTTCCCCCTTAGGATAATCTCCTAGTGAGTTCGAGATGTCCCTAAGGCCAACGTCTATCAGATTTTATTTAGGCTTAGGTTGTGCGTGCTTGGAGATGGTTTGTGGGCTAAGGAAGGGTAATGACTTCCCTACCTTATCTTGAATTGGGTTTTGCCCTTAGAGTTAATTGTGTAAAGTGTGCAAGATATAGAAAAGTAGCATTCAAAAGCAAATATTACCCAAGAATGTTTCTTAAACTATATGCTATGCATACGTACCTTGTCTCCAGCTCTCTTCAACAGTAATTGTAAAGTAAACGTAATTAGACAAATGACTAGAATGTAAGTCTAAACGTTTTTTAAGCAATTAACAATCACTCAAATTACTGTTGGATTAAAACATGGATGGTGGATAACAGATATAGCAAGACTATAACGTACAAAAACTTAATTTTTTGCGAGCAATATGTCCTGCAAAAAGAGTTTTAGTAGTCCAACAAAATCTTCAACTTTTGCAATGCAATTTCTTGAAATTCTGTTTCCTACTTTCGAGAGTAGGGCACAGAATTTGCAAGTCTTCTCTTGCAAAGCTTGAATGCTAGATCTTAATCTTCAAGTCCCTGAAACAACACACCAAATTTGTTAAAAAAACAAATACACCGTTCCCTCCCCGGCAACGGCGCCAAAAATTAATTGCTAAAATGAAAGAACAATCAAAGAGTTAAGAATTTACCGTGTAGCTTGTGGCTAACGGGTCGTGTCCATAAGGAGGAATGCGATGAAAGCTTTTCGGTGATTCATTTAATAACAAAGAATTGTGTTCATTTTTTAATTGAAAAGAGAATGGAAAGAAGGAGATGATTAAAAGAGAAATTGCAACTTTAGAGAAGGCTTTGGAGAAGGTGATTTGAAAAGCTCGAAAGTTGTTTTGTTGATTATAATAAGGAAGAAAATCTGGGCTCACTATCTCACTACTCAACAGTTTATTCTTCTATTGAAATCCTAAGTGCCTCAAATTGATCATAGGCAAAACTTAAAGTTGACTTTAGAAAGTTTGAAGTAAAGCACATTAGATGGTTGGAAGAGTTCACTCTTTTCTTTGAAAAATTGTTTCGAATCGAATGTTAAATCATCAAGCGCGAAGAAGCAAGTATGAAGTAAAAACAGTTCAAGAAACGTTCATAAAAGAAGTAAGAGTTTAAAAATCCAAACCCATCCTCATGTGCCTTCAAGAACACTTTCAAGAAGAAAGGCTTTAAGTAAGGCATGCAAATGATTCATTGGGTCTTTTTCATTAAAACCAGAAGAGAAGAAGAACTGGAGAGAGGTACAATAGTACTCCCAGAAAATCGATTTAGCTACTCATGAAAAACAAAGAAGAAGGCAAGTAAATAACGCAAGACATACCGTAATACGAGTGGAAGAAAATGTGGCTTGATTCTTATATTGATGTCACTTCAATTTTCAAGTACAAGCACTCAATTCCTCTCTCTCACAAGTATTTGTACTGGACTGCAAATTGAAAAATAAAAATACAACTTTTGTACTATCTAACAAAGAGCCTAAATCCTTAGAAAATAAACAAAAATTCTAATCCTAGTCTTCGCTCCCTTTTGCTCTGTTGAAACTGGTATTTATAGGGAAAAACCAAAAAAGGGGATCCCGGGAAGATTGGGGGAGCAAACGCTCCCCCAACTGACACCACATAGCCGCGGAAACGCGGCTAGGGCCGCGTTTTCGCGGCCGTGGCCATGTGGCCACACCCAATTGGTGGGTCTCTCTGGTTTGGTGATTTGCTCCTATCTTCTTCTTGTTTTCTCGTTTCAGCTTCAGGATTTGACGAAACAGCCTTTGATTGTTGGCTTCAACCGCTTGATTCAGGGAGGATTCTTTTCAACCGGTTTTCAACCTCTCTGATATGCCAAGATTTGCCCTGATTCCTTAATTTCGAATTTATTCTGAATTAAATCAGAATTTGGTGGGCTTTTGGGCTTGTTTCTCATTCCTTTCTTTTAGCAATTGGGCCTACATTAAACAAAGAAGAAGAAGACTTGTTAATAGGATTTATTAGCTAAAAAGTATGATAAGGTGACAATGTATATGCAATATATTTGACTAATTGATTGAGGTAAAACCTGCACAAAAATATAGAATTTTAGATTAGAAATAAAGATGTGCAAGTGCTCAATTCTTACCGCTATAGCTGTTGGCCCAAGAGGTTACACTCTCCATTTGTCTTTTGGTTTTGATGATGACAAACCAAATATGAGCTATTTGGTACTAACAAGTTTGTTAAGATGAGTTTCAGGTTTTATACCATGTTTAGAGACCATTCGCTTAGCTATTGCAAGAACTTCTAAGTTCCACAAAGCAAGGAAGGCAAATTGCACATCAAGGAAGGATCATAGAAGAGAAGGCACTAGCAAGGCATTGGATGGCTCAAAGACTTGAAGATAGCTCAAGAAGTCTTCATGTAATTTGTTTTTCAGTTTATAGTATGTTAAAGAATAGTGGATAGGTTTGAAGCTCTATCACACACGTTTTTGCGCACATGCTCATTCCAAAATAATTTCTTATAAATTATACAAAAATATTTTGCATACAAGTTTTTGCCTACAAATACATCTTTATGTTTAAATTCTATTTCCTGTTCAAAAGTATTTTTGTTAAAATCAAAATCCTCTTTATGTTCTTTTCCAAAAATGATTTTTGACCTGATCCGGTCGACCGGGACAGTCGACCGAGTCTGTGTCAGTCTGGTCCGGTCGATCGGACCAGTCGACTGCAGTTCTGGCAGATGCACGTATCAGCGTGCATGTCTGCCAGTCGACCGGGGCGGTCGACCGAGATATTGTTTTTGCTCACAGGTTTTCTCAGTCGACCGGGTCGGTCGACCGCTAGCCTATAACGGTCGAATTTTTGAACTACCGGTCGACCGGCCCAGTCGACCGATGTGTCCGTTGAACAGTAACGGGCAGATTTTAAGTGAGCTGTTTATTTTTGTCTTTTGTGTTTAAAAATTCATTTAAGGATATATTTTGATCTAATTACCTCCTAAACATCAGTAATTATGTTTTATCCTTAAACCCTAGCCCTCTCCTATAAATAGGGGTGTTTGGGGAGAGATTGGTTACAACATTCATTGCTACAAAATTCAAAAGTTTAAGGCTTTCAAAAGTTCTTGGTTTTTGTGCTAAATTCTCTCAATTTTCTGAAGGGTTTTCAAAAGTTTTTCTCTGATTTCAATTTCTTTTCCTTACACACAAAAGAGCTTCAATTCTACTCATTATTCTCTAAGGACCTTTGTAAGGGAAGAGATTTTTGAAAGAGAGAGTTTGTGGTCTTGTGACTACTCAGAGATCCTTGTGATTGTAATTGTGGAGTTGGGTACTCCGGTTGTAATTGTTCTTTGTGATAGTGGAAGTAGCTAGAATCCTTCTGGGGAAGGCGGGGAGTAGAGCTGGGTGCTCGAACCTCGATAACATATCCTTGTGTTTGCGATTGGTTTACATTCTTGCAATCCTTACTCTACTTTGCTTGCACTTATTACTTGCTCATCATTTTCATTGTCATACTTACTTGCTTGCATTCATCTTGTGATTCTTGATTGTGATTGTTGTAGCTTTAAATTTTAATTTGCCCTTTGATTAGCATTGTCACCTATTCACCCCCCCCCTCTAGGTGACTTTTCAATTGGTATCAGAGCTTGGACTCTAGTTTGGCTTAACATCCATAGAGAGATCCTTAAAATATTGCTAATTAACATTTCATTCATCCATTCATACACTAGTAAACATGGCCGACAACATTAAATCCCCACCTAAATTTGATGGCCTAAATTTTCCAATTTGGAAGGTTAGGATGACTATATTTTTACAATCTTTGGGTAGCTTAGTAGCCAAGTCCTTGACCAAACCCTATGAAGCACCCGATGGTGATGAGAGCACTTGGACCGACCTTGACTTTAAACTATATGAGGCTAACTCCAAGGCCCAAAACTCCCTATTAACTGCCTTGAATGAGGATGACCTTACACGGGTAATTCATTGCCAATCCGCCTATGAGATTTGGCAACACTTATTGGTCACACACGAGGGGACTTCACAAGTCAAGAGAGCTAAGATAGATCTCTTGAGGTCCCAATATGAGTCATTTAAAATGCTTGATGATGAGTCTATTGATAGTATGGCTACAAGGTTTACTAAAATCACTAATGGTCTTTCTTCCTTAGGTGATGACATCTCCAACGATCAAAAGGTGCGGAAAGTAATTCGGGCTCTTCCTTCATCATGGGAGATCAAGGCCACCACCTTGAAGGAGTTGAACGACAAGGACGAGATGGACCTCATTAGTCTCATTGGGAACCTAAAGACCCATGAGATGGAGAAGAAGGCAAGAGAAGAGGCACTACTTCAAAGAAGAAATCCATAGCCTTCAAGACTTCATCCACAAATGATGACGATGAAGATGACGAAGAAGAAGATGAGGAGCTTACTCTACTTGTTCGCAACGTCAAGAGGATGTACCGGAAGAACAAGCTCAACTTCCGGAGAAAATTTGAAGGCAAAGAGGAGCGGAAGATCATATGCTACAATTGCCGCAAACCCGGACATATCATGGCGGATTGTCCGGAGTTCAAGAAGAAAATGACTTCTTCCTTCAAGCCAAAGAAGCCGGAGGAAAAGAAAGCTTACAAAGCTACGTGGGATTCGGAAAGCGAGTCCGAAGAGGAGGTGGATCAAGCTAATATGTGTTTCATGGCAAACACACCCAAGGTAACCCCTCAATCCCTTGATGATGAAGATGATGATGTAAGTAAGGAAGTTCTAGTGCATGCTTTTGTAGAACTTTCTGAAACTTATGATAACAAGAAACTTGAATGCATAAAATTACAAAAAGAAGTTGCTTTTCTTAAGAATCAACTTGCCATTGTTTCTAAAGAAAAAGATGATATTTCTTCTAATTTCATTTTCATGCAAAAAGAATTTTGTGCCTACAAGAGTACTTGTAAGGCAAAATCTCCTATTATTGATGAAAAGAAATTTCTTCTTTTAAATCCAAAATGAATAATTTTGAAAAAGTTTTAAATGATTGTGCTTTCAATACTAAGAAACTTGAGAACATGTTTTCTAAAAAGCACACTTCACATGCTAACACTTCACAAGCTAAGAATTCTCATGCTCACACCACCCATGCTAAAGTTTCCCATGCTCACAATTCACACACTCACTATGCTTTTAAATATGGTAGAGTGTATAGATGCACATATTGTGGTAAAAATGGACATCTAGCTAAGTTTTGGTATGATCAACTAAATAGAACAAATAATCTTGTTTGGGTTCATGACACTAACCCTAGAGGACCCAAGAAAATGTGGGTACCAAAATCAAGTCTTAAATTGTTTGATGTAGGTACACACCAAAGCTCCAAGGCGTAGGGAGCGGTGGTACCTTGATAGTGGTTGTTCAAGACACATGACATGGGACATCAACAACTTCACAACCCTATCAAGGTACATGGAAGGTGGCACCGTCACCTTCGGGGATGACTCCAAAGGAACTATCATCGGTATAGGTAACATTCAAATTGGTGCATCTCCTATTATTGAGAATGTTGTTTTAGTAGATGGTTTAAAACATAATTTGCTTAGCATTAGTCAACTTTGTGATCGTGAACTTAAAGTTATTTTTGATGATACTTCTTGTAAGATTTTTGATGTTAAATCCGATGTTTGTATTCTCACCGGTTTTCGTGATAATAATGTTTATATTATTGACATGCTTAATTTAGATTGTTCTACTAAATGCTTGAATGCTTTTGATGAAAATTCTTGGCTTTGGCATAGAAGACTAGGACATGCATCTTTTGACCATATTTCTAGGATTAATTCAAAAGAATTGGTGAAGGGTATACCTTGCTTGAATTTTGAAAAAGACCGCATTTGTGGTGCGTGCCAACTTGGGAAACAAACCAAGTCTTCCTTTAAACCAATCAAGGATATCATGTCAACTAGGCCTTTAGAATTAATTCATATGGATCTTTTTGGACCAACTAAAACTAAGAGTTTAAATGGAAGTAGATTTGCATTTGTTTTGGTTGATGATTTCTCCCGTTTTACTTGGGTTTTCTTTTTACAAAATAAAGATCAAACTTTTTCTCATTTTAAGATTTTTCGAAAAAGAGTTGAAAAAGAAAAGGGTTTTCCGATTTGAGAATAAGGAGTGATAGAGGTGGTGAGTTTGTTAACCAACTCTTCATGACTTATTGTGATGAAAAAGGAATTAAGCATGAAATGTCTTGTCCTAGAACTCCACAACAAAATGGAGTTGTAGAAAGGAAAAATAGAACACTTCAAGAGATGGCTAGGATAATGATTAGTGAGTATGACCTCCCTCAATATTTATGGGCCGAGGCCGTAAACACCGCATGCTATATATCGAATCGTATTTATTTGTGCAAAAATTCTTCAAAAACATCATTTGAAATGTATCATTCTAGAAAACCAAATGTTGCATATTTTAAAATTTTTGGATGCAAGTGTTTTGTTTTAAATACTAAGGATAATTTGGGTAAATTTGATGCTAAGGCTTATGAAGCTATCTTTGTTGGATATTCTTCTACTAGCAAAGCATATAGAGTTTTCAATAGATCTACACTTACCATAGAAGAATCCATGCATGTTAAGTTTGAAGAATCTAATGTGTTTGTTGAGAATGTTGTAGAGTTTGAACCAATAGGTGAAAACATGGAGAAACTATCCTTGAAGGACTCACCCGCGCAAGAAGATAAGCAAGAATCTATAAGTGAAGTTCAAGAGGATAAGGAGGAAAGCACTCAACCGCTTCCTAAAGCTTGGAGATACGCTACAAATCATCCTAAGGAGCTCATCTTGGGTGATGCATCTAAAGGAGTCACAACGCGCTCCAAACTCCATGACCTATGTGGTAACTTTGCTTTCATTTCTCATTTTGAACCCAAAGGCATTCTCGAAGCCGAGACGGACCCATATTGGTTGCTTGCTATGCAAGAGGAACTCAATCAATTTGAGCGCAACCAAGTTTGGCACCTTGTTCCTAAGCCCCACGATAGACCAATAATTGGTACTAAGTGGATCTTTAGAAACAAGATGGATGAGTCCGGAAATGTCATTAGGAATAAAGCTAGGTTAGTGGCCCAAGGTTACACTCAAGTTGAAGGAATTGACTTTGAGGAGACCTTTGCACCCGTAGCACGGCTTGAAGCCATACGGATGACACTAGCTTTTGCATGTTTTAAAAATTTTAAACTTTTTCAAATGGATGTGAAAAGTGCATTTTTGAATGGTTTTATAAATGAAGAAGTTTATGTTTCTCAACCTCCCGGTTTTGTTGATCATGTTCATCCCGATTTTGTTTTTAAACTTGATAAAGCTTTGTATGGATTGAAACAAGCTCCAAGAGCTTGGTATGAAAGGCTTTCTAGTTTTCTCATTTCAAATGATTTTGTTAAAGGCAAAGTAGACACAACTCTTTTACTAAGCATGTTGATAATGATATTTTAATTGTGCAAATTTATGTTGATGATATAATTTTTGGATCTACTAATGAGCTTTTATGCAAGGATTTTGAGAAGGTCATGCAACTTGAATTTGAAATGTCTTCAATGGGTGAGCTAAATTCTTCCTTGGACTCCAAATCAAGCAATTGCAAGACGGAACCTTCATTAACCATGCCAAGTACGCAAAGGAGCTAGTAAAGAAGTTTGGGCTTGAAGGATCAAAGGCTTGCAACACTCCAATGGCAACTACAACCAAGCTTGATAAGGATGAACAAGGTAAAAATGTTGATATTAAATTATATAGAAGCATGATAGGAAGTCTTTTATATTTGACAGCAAGTAGGCCGGATATCATGTTTAGTGTGTGTCTTTGTGCTAGATTTCAATCGTGTCCTAAAGAGTCTCATCTTATTGCGGTAAAACGCATTATTCGTTATATTAAGGGCACTATTGGAATGGGTCTTTGGTATCCGAAAACTAGAGATTTTTCAATGACTAGCTATTCGGATGCCGACTATGCGGGTTGTAGAGTAGATAGAAAGAGTACTAGTGGGACATGTCAATTTCTTGGTAATTGTCTTGTTTCATGGTCCTCTTGGAAACAAAATTCCGTAGCTCTCTCAACCGCCGAGGCGGAGTATGTTGCCGCGGGGGCTTGTTGTGCACAAGTCCTTTGGATGAAACATACTCTCCTTGATTTTGATTTGCACTTTGATCATATAAAAATATTTGTGATAATACTAGTACTATACACATGACCAAAAATGCAAATCAACATAGTAAGACCAAGCACATTGAGATTAGATATCACTTTCTTAGAGATCATTTTGAGAAAGGTGATATAGATATTGATTATGTTTCCACGGATTTACAACTAGCCGATATTTTCACTAAACCTCTTGATTTTGCTAGATTTTCGTTTATTTGTGGAGAACTTAATGTTTGTATTATTGAATAGACATGTTTTTCATAACCCTTTTTGATGTATGACAAAAAGGGGGAGAATAAATTTACATGACAAAAATAAGTTCATTTGGTCTTGGTTCCATATGAATTTATATGCTTTAATTTTAAGATTTGTTTTATGAGTTTTATGTTTATGTATGTATGAGTTTTGAATTCATGTATTTTGAGAATTCTTGTGTTTTGTCTCAAATTCTTTCTATTGGTATCAAGTGCATAAATCTTTTGTTTTCAAATGAATTATTGTGTTTTAAGCTTAAGTGTCTTTTTATGTATAGCATAATTTGAGGGGGAGTTTTCTCCTCCCCTATATTTTTGTTTATAGCCTATTTGTTTTGTCATCATCAAAAAGGAGGAGATTGTTGGCCAAGAGGTTACACTCTCCATTTGTCTTTTGGTTTTGATGATGACAAACCAAATATGAGCTATTTGGTACTAACAAGTTTGTTAAGATGAGTTTCAGGTTTTATACCATGTTTAGAGACCATTCGCTTAGCTATTGCAAGAACTTCTAAGTTCCACAAAGCAAGGAAGGCAAATTGCACATCAAGAAAGGATCATAGAAGAGAAGGCACTAGCAAGGCATTGGATGGCTCAAAGATTTGAAGATAGCTCAAGAAGTCTTCATGTAATTTGTTTTTCAGTTTATAGTATGTTAAAGAATAGTGGATAGGTTTGAAGCTCTATCACACACGTTTTTGCGCACATGCTCATTCCAAAATAATTTCTTATAAATTATATAAAAATATTTTGCATGCAAGTTTTTGCCTACAAATACATCTTTATGTTTAAATTCTATTTCCTGTTCAAAAGTATTTTTGTTAAAATCAAAATCCTCTTTATGTTCTTTTCCAAAAATGATTTTTGACCTGATCCGGTCGACCGGGACAGTCGACCGAGTCTGTGTCAGTCTGGTCCGGTCGACCGGACCAGTCGACCGCAGTTCTGGCAGATGCACGTATCAGTGTGCATGTCTGCCAGTCGACCGGGGCGGTCGACCGAGATATTGTTTTTGCTCACAGGTTTTCTCAGTCGACCGGGTCGGTCGACCGCTAGCCTATAACGGTCGAATTTTTGAACTACCGGTCGACCAGCCCAGTCGACCGATGTGTCCGTTGAGCAGTAACGGGCAGATTTTAAGTGAGCTGTTTATTTTTGTCTTTTGTGTTTAAAAATTCGTTTAAGGATATATTTTGATCTAATTACCTCCTAAACATCAGTAATTATGTTTTATCCTTAAACCCTACCCCTCTCCTATAAAAAGGGGTGTTTGGGGAGAGATTGGTTACAACATTCATTGCTACAAAATTCAAAAGTTTAAGGCTTTCAAAAGTTCTTGGTTTTTGTGCTAAATTCTCTCAATTTTCTGAAGGGTTTTCAAAAGTTTTTCTCTGATTTCAATTTCTTTTCCTTACACACAAAAGAGCTTCAATTCTACTCATTATTCTCTAAGGACCTTTGTAAGGGAAGAGATTTTTGAAAGAGAGAGTTTGTGGTCTTGTGACTACTCAGAGATCCTTGTGATTGTAATTGTGGAGTTGGGTACTCCGGTTGTAATTGTTCTTTGTGATAGTGGAAGTAGCTAGAATCCTTCTGGGGAAGGCGGGGAGTAGAGCTGGGTGCTCGAACCTCGATAACATATCCTTGTGTTTGCGATTGGTTTACATTCTTACAATCCTTACTCTACTTTGCTTGCACTTATTACTTGCTCATCATTTCATTGTCATACTTGCTTGCATTCATCTTGTGATTCTTGATTGTGATTGTTGTAGCTTTAAATTTTAATTTGCCCTTTGATTAGCATTGTCACCTATTCACCCCCCCTCTAGGTGACTTTTCAATAGCAAGTGGCTATGCGGGTCGTGATCCACAAGGAGGGTTTTGCGATAGAAGCCTTTACGTTTCTTTTTTGAAATCTTAATGAAGATAAAACGAAGATTCTTCTTTATTTAAAGAAATGAAAATGAAAATGAAAGTTATGTTAAAGTTAGAAAGAAAATGAGAGATGAAGAAGGTGGAGAGAAATAGAGAATGACTATTTACAAAGAAAGGGTAAAGAAAGTGACTATGTACAAATGAGTCGAAAAAGAATGATTTGGAAGAGGTGGTGATCTATACTAAAGAAATAAAAGAAAAGAAAGAAAGAAGAGTGAAGAAATACTTACCTAGGTTGATTGATGACTTACCTGAAAACCTTTGCATGTTCTACCTTGCATTCGGAGGCATTCAACGCATAGACCATACGATCGAGCTTAGTCCCCGTGCGCATTATATCATCAAGCTGAGCAAGAATGAATTGATACGGATCTTGAGGAGGAGAACGTCTTCATGAACTATCATTGGCACTCACACAACATCGTTATACTAATGCTTCTGGCTTCACTTGCAAACTCATCAAAAACAAAGGAGGTAAAGTAGAAAGAGGGAAAAGAAAATGAAAGTAAAGAAGAAAATAAAAATATTACCTTTTATTGCTTGAAACGATGGAAGAAATGAGAAGGGTACATCGGTGTCACTCTCAACATAGGCCTTCATCTCTTACTTACATGAATCTTCATCTAACCTAAGCTTACATACACATTACATAAAAAGAAAAGAAAAACCTAAACTACAAAATGAAAAACTAGTCTAAATCCTATCTCTGCCTGCTCTCCCGTTCTGCTCAGCTAAAACCAGTATTTATAGGGAAAAGCCTAAAGGAGAAGATCCCAGGAAGATTGGGGGAATCTCCTGGTCTGATGTATTTCCCGTATCTTCTTCTGATTTTCTTATTTTTGCTTCAAAAGTTGACAAAACAGCCTTTGATTGTGCCTGATTCAGGGAGGATTTTTCTCAACCTTCCTTATATGCCAAGATTTTGCCCTGATTTCTTCATCTTGATTCAGGGAGGATTCTTCTCAACCTTCCTTATATGCCAAGATTTTACCCTGATTTCTTCATCTTGATTCAGGGAGGATTCTTCTCAACCTTCCTTATGTGCCAAGATTTTGTCCTGATTTCTTCATCTTGATTTAGGGAGGATTCTTCTCAACCTTCCTTATATGCCAAGATTTTGCCCTGATTTCTTTATTTCAAATTTATTCTGAATTAATCAGAATTTGGTGGGCTTTTGGGCTTTGTTTTTCTTTTCTTTCTTAAGGAATGGGCCTGCAAATAAATTAAACATTTAATTAGGACAATGCAGATTTTATTCTATAATAAGTATGAAAATATGATAATAAATGTGCAACATTAGTAACCAATCATACCCCCCATACCTATCTTTTGCTCGTCCTCGAGCAAAACAACTAAACTATACTAAGGATTATTAGACAATTTTCGCAGGTCACGCGATTGTACTGAGCATGTGCAACAAGCCGTTAAACCTCTAGGTTTCCCCTAGAGGACGAGTTTTGTCTCGTGAGGGTTTTCAGCGGATTACACCCATAAAATTCATAAAGAAAGGGAAACAAAGAGTTAGTATTTTCGAAAAGCATTTTGAAAGAAAAATATTTGAAATATAATTGTAAGATCTAAGCAATCTATAAGTTATAGGAAAACAGAATTTTTCATTCCTACACTTAGTCTCTATTTAAAAACTTGTTATCAATCAAAGTAAGGAGTCAAATTGTACTTCTCATCTAATCTATTACTTTACCCTAAGTCATATGCACTTGTGACTGTGAAAATTTTGACTAAGGGTTCATTAACTCTAACTTTATGCCTTATTTATTTATATATATATATATATATATATATATATTTTGATGGTATTATTTCTTAGTTCTATTAGGCTTTCTAATCTGCCATGTAACGAGCCTTTAATCGATGACTCCCAAACCAAACGGTCTTAGAGCACCGGGGAGAAAACACCCCAAGGACTTAAGGACTCGAGCAAACAAGGCCACAAAACTAAGGATTTTATTATATGAACCTCTTTTAGGCGTGAATACTTATGCTTTATTAGGCACAAATACCCAGCTTAATCAGAGAATGTTTATATATATATATTTTTTCTCAAACTTATCTAATCATCTTTCGCATAAATACTAAGACTTGCTTAGGCCAAAGCACCTAGCTAATCAATAATTAGATTTGTTTATCTTTTTTTTTCTTTTTCTTTTTCTTTATAAGGCATAAGAATCTTTGTTTTTGAACCCTAAGTGTGTAAGTGTATGAAGTGTGCATATTTCATCAAGGTAAAGATCAAGACTAAATTACTTTAACAAATTATCTTCCTAACCCTAAAAATCAAACAAATAATCTTATTTTGACCAAGTATAAGAAATCCTAATTTGGATTTTCCTATTCCTTAAAATTAACTTAATTTCTTACAAAAAAATGTCAAAATATTGTTTCTATTTTCAAAAATTTTTAAAGGTAAAGAAAATGTTAAATTTTTTTTTAATAAAAAGAAAACCTAAGTTATGTTAGACCCTCCCCCACACCTATCTCATGCATTGTCCTCAATGTATTAATTAATGCATAGATGCATGAAAAAGAAGAAAGGGAAGGAGAATGTTACCTTAAGGTGTGGTTCCGGTGGTGGTCTGATTGGTCCACGAAATGCGGCCTAATCGACTTTTCGTTGGGTTCGGAGGAACCCACCAGAAGTTTCTCTAATATAACCCATTAAGATTGTGTATCCATGAAGGATTTTTATTAAGTATTTGACCCCATCTAATTTTCAAATTCCATAACTGATTTCAGAGTCAAATTTGTTAACCACCTCGTCCCAGACTGGAGTATGAAAAGATAGAATGATTGACTTGGACTCAGGAAGGACAGGAACTAATACCGACTCAGGAAGGTGACTTAAGTCAAGTAAAGGTTCAAGAGTCGAAATAGGTTCAGAAATTGGGTCCAAGTCAAGAAGTTGAAACTCAAGTCCACATGTATTTTCTAACAATGGGATGTGACTTAATATTGGTGATTCAAGTTCAAGAATGATAGGTGGGGGAATCAAAACTGACTCTAAAATATTACTCAAGTTTGGTAACAAAACAGGAGTAAATATTGATTCAGAAAGTTGAACTGGATCACAGATTTGAGAATCTAGGTCACATATCTCATTGAGTTCAATATCAAAAAATGAGAACTTGCCAATTTGTCAATAGGATTTTCAAAAGTGTACAATTGGTCAAGTTCAATATGATCATCAAAAATAGGTGATTCAATTTCATGATGAATTGGCACAAGATCCAATGTTGACTCGGGGAAAAGGTTGAAATCAGGTGAAGACACCGGAGTCATTATTGAATCAGGAAGTAAAATTGAATCACTAAGTTGAGGTTCATGATCATATTCATTTTCAAGTTCGATTTCAGGCAAGGGATAACTTGCCAAACTATCAATATTATTTGGAGTTTGGGCAAGTTCAAATGACGGTTCTGAAATGGAACCTTGATTTCCAAAACTACATGACTCTTCGGCTCTAACAGAATGGTTACCGACATCAGAACTGGCCAAACGGTGAGAATGTAAAGATTGGACCATCATTTCTATGTCGTGATTACGAGCGTTTTGAGCCTGAGTCATGGCTTCAAGCATCTCTTCATAGGTGATATGTTCATTGTTGTGTTGAAAAGATGAAGTGTTGTCTTGGAATTGGTAGTGAAATTGTGAGTCCATCAGATTTTGGGATTTGTGTTTGGACTCACGCATACTCATTTTCAAAATTGATAGTTTTCTATTTTGGACTGGTGGATCTGAGTAGGAATCTTGAAAATATTGTGGACTAGGTGGAGAGGGGGGACAATTTGGTTGAAAATTGGACTCGGGGTAGGTGAATCCCCACTGACTCTGTGAAGAGTTGAAATCGTTATGGAAATTATGGTTATAAGATTGGGGACATGGGTTATATTGATTCGGATAAGACCAATCCGGCACACTAGGTTGGTTAAAGTTATGATATGCCGGGTTGGTAATATCCGAAAAAGAGTTTGATGTGTAATATGGATTATTATTGAAGTTGAAAAAATTGTTATTATAAGCCATATCACACAATGGAATACAAACAAAAAGAAAAAAACAAACAAATAAACAAACAAAAAAGAATAAATTCTAGCCTAAGTTAGGGTAGACCTATGACCTAGACGACTCCTAACTGATTAGACTGTCCACGGGAGGTTTAATGCAGACTTTGACCACAAGCTATTCAGCCAGGTCAGGGCAAGGTTGGTGGGAGGTTTTCCGTCAAAGACGTTCCTTAATTAAATAACCACCAACCTTCGGGCTTTCGGCCCTTAATCCCTTTCCTAGACACTGATTTGGCAAGAGTCAAATTCCAACACCTTTCCCCTTAGGATAATCTCCTAATTGAGTCCGAGATGTCCCTAGGGCCAACGTCTACTCATTTTTAGTTAGGCTTGGGTTAGTGAGTGCTTGGAATATGATTTTTGGCCAAGGAAGGGTGATTAAATCCCCACCTTATCTTGTTATGGGTTAGTGCCCTTAAGATAAGTTTGTGCAAGTGTACAAGATATGTAAACAAGATTCACTTAAAGCGATGTAAATCAACCAAGAGATGAGTCCTATTCTAGATGCAATGCGAACGTACCTTGCTCCAGCACTCTTCAACAGTAAAGTAAATGAATTGAAAAGACACGTGTCTAAAATGCAAACGTCTAATCAATTTTTTAACTTTTTCAACAAATGTTTTACAGTTGATTTGTTAGCAGGCTTTTGGTGATGGCATATAAGAAAATAAAGTTACAGAAAACTATCATTTTGCAAAACAAGCAGCCCTGCAAGAAAGACAGTTAGTACTGAACTCTTCCTTACTGCGAAAACGCGGCTAAAGCTGAGCAAACACGGCAATTCAGAGGGTACTTGGTCTCTGTTTTCTAGAACAGAGCCCAAGACCACTTATATGTTTCTGCAATCCTTTTTTTCCTGCTTTGCTTGCCCTATAACCTGCAACAGAGAAGAAAATTCGTTTTAGTTCTAAAAATTCAATATAAATCAGATTTCAATAAAAACCATTACCCTCCCCGGCAACGGCGCCAAAATTTGATTGAGGTAAAACCTGCACAAAAAATACAGAATTTTAGATTTAGAAATAAAGATGTGCAAGTGCTCAATTCTTACCGCTATAGCAAGTGGCTATGCGGGTCGTGATCCACAAGGAGGGTTTTGCGATAGAAGCGTTTACGTTTCTTTATTGAAATCTTAATGAAGATAAAATGAAGATTCTTCTTTGTTTAAAGAAATGAAAATGAAAAAGGAAGTTATGTTAAAGTTAGAAAGAAAATGAGAGATGAAGAAGGTGGAGAGAAATGGAGAATGACTATTTACAAAGAAAGGGGAAAGAAAGTGACTATGTACAAATGAGTCGAAAAAGAATGATTTGGAAGAGGTGGTGATCTATACTAAAGAAATAAAAGAAAAGAAAGAAAGAAGAGTGAAGAAATACTTACCTAGGTTGATTGATGACTTACCTGAAAACTTTGCATGTTCTACCTTGCATTCGGAGGCGTTCAACGCATAGACCATACGATCGAGCTCAGTCCCCGTGCGCATTATATCATCAAGCTGAGTAAGAATGAATTGATACGGATCTTGAGGAGGAGAACGTCTTCATGAACTATCGTTGGCACTCACACAACATCGTTATACTAATGCTTCTGGCTTCACTTGCAAACTCATCAAAAACAAAGGAGGTAAAGTAGAAAGAGGGAAAAGAAAATGAAAGTAAAGAAGAAAATAAAAATATTACCTTTTATTGCTTGAAATGATGGAAGAAAGGAGAAGGGTACATCAGTGTCACTCTCAACATAGGCCTTCATCTCTTACTTACATGAATCTTCATCTAACCTAAGCTTACATACACATTACATAAAAAGAAAAGAAAAACCTAAACTACAAAATGAAAAACTAGTCTAAATCCTATCTCTGCCTGCTCTCCCGTTCTGCTCAGCTAAGGGACTGTTTGGTTGTCGTAACCGGCTGTAATTCGTAGTTGTAATTGGTAAAGTCTTTTACAATTGTAAATGAGTTACATTCATGTAAATTTTACGGTGTTTGGTTGGTAATATAAAATTGTAAAGTGAGAAAGTGTATTGTACTTTACGGTGTTTGGTTGTCGTAATGTATAAGTCGTAAGTGAAAAAGTTGACCACAAAATTAACTATTTGGTAATTTTAAAAGTTTTAATACTGCAAATAAACATTAAAAAAGTTAAATATTAAAAAATTTTAATATTAATATAAAAAATAATACAATTTGTATGACCACAAAATTAACTGTAACTGGGCTGTGAGTGAGTGGTAACTAGGTTACAAGTGAGTGTTAGTTGAGTTACGTAAGTCTTTTACGAATTACGGTCCAAACAAACGCCGTAGTTGTAACTGGGTAGTAAGTCATTTACGAATTACGGAGTTTTACGCGAAACAAACGGCCCCTAAAACCAGTATTTATAGGGAAAAACCTAAAGGAGAAGATCCCAAGAAGATTGGGGGAATCTCCTGGTCTGATGTATTTCCCGTATCTTCTTCTGATTTTCTTGTTTTTGCTTCAAAAGTTGACAAAACAGCCTTTGATTGTGCCTGATTCAGGGAGGATTTTTCTCAACCTTCCTTATATGCCAAGATTTTGCCCTGATTTCTTCATCTTGATTCAGGGAGGATTCTTCTCAACCTTCCTTATATGCCAAGATTTTATCCTGATTTCTTCATCTTGATTCAGGGAGGATTCTTCTCAACCTTCCTTATGTGTCAAGATTTTGCCCTGATTTCTTCATCTTGATTTAGGGAGGATTCTTCTCAACCTTCCTTATATGCCAAGATTTTGCCCTGATTTCTTCATTTCAAATTTATTCTGAATTAATCAGAATTTGGTGGGCTTTTGGGCTTTGTTTTTCTTTTCTTTCTTAAGGAATGGGCCTGCAAACAAATTAAACATTTAATTAGGACAATGCAGATTTTATTCTATAATAAGTAAGAAAATATGATAATAAATGTGAAACATTAGTGACCAATCACTAATCACTAAGTACATACCACACATACGTGGTGGGGTTGCCTCTAGTGTCCAGATATCATGGCCAGGGTTCTCCTGTTCTCCTGACACAACTATTGAACTGAACAGAGTACATTATATATAATATTCAAACAATAATAATATCAGGAGCATATGTTATTCTGTCACTCCCCTGTTCGAATGAAGGTAAACTGTATATCGGAGTTTGGATGTGTTCTAATGGAAGTATAGGTTCCAGTGTGAACTGCTAGTGGTATGGGACACTAGTGGGAACCGATTAGAATAACAAATGATACTGATTATTGTTTTTACTATTACTACGACTATTATACTCAAAGCATAACAATCCAACACCTTGTCCCCTATTTGGGAAGTTCATATTTCCAATTCATGTTATCAATTCTATTCCTATATTTCACCTTACTCTTGATACTGACACTCCTGATAATGACTGACACATGTACCACTGAAACATATGTTGACTTGATGACAATATTGATCATGATTTCACATACATGACATAATAACTACGGACAGAATACTGGATTCCCTCATCACAGGATTACTGACATATTTACTGATCAATAACTCTGCTTGTATATACTTAATTGATGGTATATAGATGAGGGTTTCCTTATTTGGATTATCCTCTCGATGTGCTAATCTCATGGATCCGGAGATTGAGTTTATACAATTGATTTTTTTCTCAATTACATTTTACATATGACATATGCAGTTGATGACTCGTAAATGTTTTCATTTTATCTTTGTTGTTTACTGTCTGCCTGCTTGCCTTGAACACACGATCTACTAATATTCCTGTATACGTGTGCTTGCTTGAGCACGCCACTTGGCTTTTACGTACTCATTGATTTGCATTCTAACAACCCTGGATCTGCATGTCTAGATCCCAGAGCTTAGACCTTGGCGAAGTTCCTGTTGCCGTTCAGAGCGTGCAACGTGATGATCGTATAGTAGATTCTTCTAATTCATTCCATTGACTGGTTCTTGAGATTCCCCCTTACTGCTCGAGAGCATCTTCCACTTTTTGAAAGTACACATAGAGGAGGGTGAATAGGTATAGTGCTAGTATAGAACAAGTATTGCTGAATTAAAACTAAATGCTAAACACACACAATGTGTAACCAAGAGTGAATCTGAATTCTTCGTGAAGGGCTCTGGAACTTCTCCTCATGATTCATCAAAATTATGAGTTGAGGTGCTTCAATAGCTTTCTTGGTTGAGCACAAGTGTGAGCACACAAACAATATCAAGCATATATGTATATAAGCAGGAATAGCAATGCAAGATATAAAGAGAGAGTTGAGAGATAGAGAGATCCAAATGTAAAAACATGGATATGTTTTGAGGTTCGAGCCACCGCTCTACGTTCCGACCTTCACACCGAAGGATTTCAACTATTCACTATAGGATCTTTCACAAAGGGACCTCCCTCGAGGAATTAAAACTTACAAAATGAGAGTACAGAACTCTAACTCTCTATCACTCCTCTGCACAAGAGGGTAGACACAAAGAAAAGAGAAAATACAATTTGGTGATCACTTAGATCACAAACAACAACTTGGTGATCTCAAAGGATCACAAACAAAACACCTCTCACAAACAAGATCCTAGAGGATAGATTTGCATTGAAGGGCTTAAGTATGTGAGTAAATAAAGTCTTTGGAAAAGAAAACACAAAGAAACTCTTGGGAAAAACTTCTTGACAGATAACAAATTTGAAGAACAAAACTAGATTCCCAAAACTTGTTTTCTTTTGATTTTTCAAAAATTTGAAACAAAATAAAGATATATAATTTGAAGCTCAAAAACTTGTTTTGAAAAACTTGTTAAAAACTCTGCAGAAGGTAGGAATTTTGGCTCTAAAAAATCTTGTTGAAAACTGGCCCCAATAACCCATTTTTATAGGGGTTCAGAAAACCAACCGTTGTAGGTCAAATCATGCCTAGAATGTCCTGTGGATCGACCGTACGATCGATCGGCCAACGGTCATAATTTTAACCATTTGAGGTTATCGGTCGACCGCCTGGTCGACCTTCTCCAAGGCAAAGGCCTGTCGGTTGATCGTTCGTTGACCAACACCCAACAGAGAGTTGAGTGAGCCAGTCGGTCGACCGATCGGTCGATCGTTCCTTCTACGGTCGACAGGTCGGTCGACCGAGCCAGGAGCAAAGGGCTTGTGCACGTGTTTGTGCATGTCAGTCGACTGCTCGATCGACCGAGTCATTTGTCGGTCGGCCGACAGCGGCCCAGAAACAGGATTTAAAGGGTTAATAATTTGGACTTAAAAACACCTATAAATTCCAAGAAAACTCCATAAATTCCACAAAAATAAGTTCATATAAATATTTGAAGTACAAATATGTGTTATCAAAAATCAACACATATTACAAACATGTGAAGTATTTTTGCGGTAAAGAAATTAAGGCTTTAAACAAAAACTGTATTTTTCGAAACTTAAACTTTAAAATGAAAATCTGTTTTATCTAAAACTTTTATAGATACAAAAAAAAGATATTTGAAACACATTTGAAGCATGATGTGCATGGATATAATCCAATACATATAGTAGATGATATAGACTTATTTTTGACAATAAGTACAAAAAAAAGTTTTTATAAAATCAAAACTTAAAATCAATCTAGAAACATCAAAATAAATTTTTCTAAACATAATTGAACCATGAATGTATATGGATGAAAACCAATATATATATAAACTATGTAAAACTTATTTTGATGAAATCTATTCATGAAACTAAAGGATGTATACTTGAAAATCTGAAACTCAAAACAGAAAACACAAAACTTGAAACTTGTTTTTATGAGTTTTATGCAAACCAAGTAAACATAAATTCTTTAAGTGAAACGGTTAAATCAAAAACCAAATACTATAAATTTTTGTGTGAACTTGAGCAATTCAAAACTAAACTATTCTTACACAAGATCTAAACTAAAACAAATCTAGACCAAAGTCTTCTTGTAGATTTTTCTCCAAGACGACTCGATCCAAACACGATCCAAAGAGCTTGACTCCGTCTTGAGTACTTGATGTGATCTTTAGGTATGAGCTCTCTAATCAACTCGTAATAGCTTCAAAACTTGACTTCACATCTTTGTTGAAGCTAAACACCAACTATGATCATGACCTATATCTGAAACTTAGTAAATACAAGATCATTACTAATATAACTTCATAAGTTAGTCATCATCAAAACTAGGGTGAAAGACCTTCGGGCCAACACTTTTGGCCCTTGTAAATCTCTTGTAAATCATATTTTATATCCATGGTGATGTAATATTCCTGTAATATTGGATCATGTACTTTGATAACAATGTACTTGGACTGTAATGTTAGAATGTATATTACCACTGTGCTTCTGTACTGTGATTCCTGACAGTACTGATATGCTTAGCGTGTATACGTACGGATATTTTACTCACATATATACGTTGTAGTTGCATTTCTGTACCCGATAGGGCGAGGCGTTACAGCTGAGCTAAGTCTTAGCTTCACAAGAAGCTCTGGCCTGCTCAAAAGGCTGATGAGGTCAACATGGCATAGCCTCGCCATGATTGGCGAAGCTAAAGGTCTTCAGACCTCTTCAAAAATAATCTCGCCGCAGGCTTTGTCCAGCTCCACAGAAAGCTAAAGAATAGCCTCGCCACAGGTTTAGTATAGCTATGTTGAGCCAAGTCTTAGCTCCGCTGTAAGCTATTTAGCTTCGTCACGGGCTTAACTTCGCCCAAGTAGGCGAAGTTCCAGGTTGTTTTGACCTTTTCAAATCCTTAAATGGATTAAAAGAGAATATTCGCCCTGATTAGTCATCTCATCTCACTGATTTAGTAGAGATAATCAAGGGATTCAAATCCCTTAGTGATTAAAATATCACTGTTAAAAGAGATAATCTAGGGATTTAAATCCTTCAGTTAAAGGAGATAATTAAGGTTCCTAAACCCCTTTAACTGTTGACAGCCTAACATGATAGCCTCGCCATAGGCTAAATTAGCCTCGCCATAGGCTAAATTAGCTTTGCCAGAAGCTAAAATAGCCTCGCTCATGGCTATTCATCTTCATCTGAAGATTGTAACAGTTGTACTTATAGCTGCTAACAGATTTTTAGGGATTTGTTATCTCTCATCTGGCTTATAAATAGCCGACTGTAGGCTAGGAGAAAGGAGTTCTCAGAGAGAAGAGACTTCTTCCCAGAGAGGAGAGAAGAGACTTCTTCCCGAAGAGAAAAAGAGAGAGACCTTCTTCATCAACAAGAACTCATGTTCTTTAGCCTAATGCTTCCAACAACAATACATTTTTTTCATAGTTCTTTGAACCAATCAAGGGTTATGACACCCTAATTCATCTGAACTGATCAAGCTCTCCTCTTATCAAGGAAGTTCTCGAACCAAGAGAGAAGGAATTTCCAGGCCGATCCAAGATTGATTGCTCGTATAGTCAAAGGGATAAAGTGATCACGCGCTAACCTGACTCTTACCAGCATACTTCCACAGAAACAACCGTAGATTTCTTGTAATTTTGTTTTACTTGTAAATTCTACAAACTTTTGTAAGTTTTTGCGATCTTCACAATTGATGGAAAACAAACATGTTGCGCAGGTTTCAAATCAGACTCTGTCTCATCATCTGCACTAGTATCGACATTCCTCCCACTATGACTAGGCAGTGAAATATCTTCTACTTGTGATGTATCTTTTTGTACTATGGGTATTGAAGAAGCGCGTGTCGATATTTCTTTTCTAGGCTCTTCTTGACAACCCTACTGCTGGGCTTGTGATCCACCATATAATCTTCGTCTAAGTATCGGGCATTGGTGCTAACAACAACCTTCTGATCCTTAGGACTATAGATAAACCACCTTTGGTTTCTATTGGACACCCTACAAATATGCACTCTTTTGTTCTTGATTTCAGGTTACATGCATTCCCCTTCAACATATGTGTTGGACTACCACAAATTCGAACATGCTTTAGACTAACTTTGCATCCAGTCCACAGTTTTGTGGGTGTAGAAGGTACTAACTTAGATGGAACCAAGTTTAGAATATATGCTGTCATCTCTAGTGCATATCCCCAAAGAACTCATCATAGATCTTACCATCTCCATAAGAGTCCTATTCCTTCTTTCAGCTATACCATTCTGCTATGACATACAAGGTTCAGACAACTGGGATATTATTCCTACCTCTGATAAGTAATCCTTAAACTCTCCTAAGAGGTATTCGCCACCACGATCAGATCATAATGTTTGGATACATTTACCCAAATGTTTCTCCGTTTCTGTCCTATACTCTTTTAATTTCTCAAAGCATTCAGACTTAGGGTGCATCAGATAAATATATCCATAACTTGAGTTATCATCAAGGAAAGTGACAAAATACTCAAAGCCTCCTCTAACTCGGATACTCATAGATCAACATAAATCAGACTAAACTAATTCCAATGGTTCTTTGGCTCTATCTGCCTTATCTGCAAAGAGCCTTTTTGTCATTTTACCTTCTAAGCAGAATTCACAGACTGGAAGAGCCTCCACTTCCAATGAACCTAATAGTCTATTTTGAACCAGTCTTTGGATTCTTCTTAGATTAATATGATCAAGTCTTAAGTGCCAAAAACACGTTTGGTTCATTTTAGAAGGGTCTTTTCTCTTAGATGTTAAACTAGTTGTATTATTCATTTCACTTAATTGTAACATGGAGAGATAAGATTAATAACATAAAGATTGTCAACCAATGAACCGGCAGATAAAATATTTATTATGTCTAATAACTATAGAGTCATTAAAATGAACAAAGTATCCAAAATGTACTAGACTAGAAATTAAGACAAGGTTTCTTCTAATACTGGGTACATAAAGACAATCTTATAAAATTAAAGTATGGTTGCTATCAAAAAATAACTCTAAAATAATTTTTTTGAAATTAATGAGCTACATAAGCAAAATCATTTTTCCAGCAACATAAGCATGAGCTACTGGCTTAATGAGACCCTCAACAGATTAGAGTTCTTTAAGCAATTCCGTCATCGAATACGAATGCTTATTCATATTGTAATTTTGGCAAATTTGTGTAAAAGACTCTGGCAAAGATTAGAGCATGATATCAACCTGGGTTTCCCCATCAATCTCGGCTCCCAAGATCTCCACTTCATTCAGATGACTCATCATCTTCAGAACATGATCTCGAACTGGTGTCCCTTCAATTATATTTGTGTTTATTAATTCCCTCATCACAACTTGCCTAGCAACAGAGTTTTGATCCCCAAACATTTCTTTTAAGCTCATCACCATGTCATAGGCAGTGGATATATCTTGATGCTGATGTTGCAGCACACTTGACATGAGAGCCAAATGTAATCGCGCCATCTCATCAGCTTTCTTCCATTTCTGGTAAACCTGGGCTTCCTCTTTGATTGCCTCATTACCAGATTGCTCAGGACATATTTCAGTGAGCATAAATTTGTACTATTCAGCAGTCAATACTATGTCCAAATTACATTCCCAATCAATGTATTTAGGTCAAGTAAGTTTGTACTCTTTGAGAATAATAAACAGAAGGTTGAATGAAGAACCTCCCATTTTAAATCCTGAGAATTACATAATTTAACATAAATTATAATGGGCAAAATAATTTTGAAATTCAAAATTTTAATTGGTACCTTCAACCAACAAATATAAGAAATCGCCAGTAGCCTAGTATACTTTTGATCAAAATGCCTCGATTGGAGGATTATAAAAATCATTATTTATCTAGACAGAATAAATCATAATAATTCCACCAGCTAGACATTTAATCGTGCCAAGTGAAATTATGTAGATGACATTACTTTGATCCTATAAGTAACTGCAGTGACTCAGATGGTGAGGATACAGTTGTTTATACCTAAGTATATCTCATCACTTAGTTTCAAATCAATTAATTTGTATAGTATCCCTCAGATGGAGAGAAAGCATCATACTACCAACTATCTAAAACTATCCCTTGAGAAAGTTCATACTGGTGACTCTGTAATTGACTCTGTCTAATATTGAAGAAGGCACCAAGGCCAATATTCAAAATCAATTACATCACCTACGATCCGGTAATGGAGATCGTGGGACTAAAACAAATCCCTCCCTCACTTAGTACTTTAAACAATATGAGGGTTACAGTGGTGATCTTAGGTCAGTCTCATTAGCCATGTTGTCCGCATGCATAAAGGGTACTGCTAATCTACGAATTAACATACATGATATGTAATACAAATCACAACAGGCAGTGAATATCGCAATACAAAAATATGATCCCAGCTATTACGGCCAGAGTCTCCATGTTGCTCTTCACAGAGTATTATGGGGATTGACCTGCACTGTTAGGTCCCGGGGGTTCGAGGGCAAAACCTAAACGGATCTCTACTTCCAGAACCTGGTCGAAATCTGTTTCGACTTGTCTGAGCAACTCTGCAAATGAACTTTGAGAATTGGCTCCGCGAACGACTCCGTTATTCCCAAACTGGCTCCAAGGACTCCAAGTAGACGTTAGGAAGTGGCTCTAAGAACTCCGATTAGACCTCGGGAACTGGCTCCGAGGACTCCGAGTAGACCTCGAGAACTGTCTCCGAGGACTCCGTGTACACCTCGGGAGCTGACTCTGAGGACTCTGAGTATACCCCGAGAATTGTCTTTGATGACTCCGAGTAGACTTTGGAAAGTAGCTCCTAGAACTCCGAGTACCATCACACACATCAAGATCTCATCTTCAGTAGGTCAGCAATATTACATCCTATTTTTTTTAATAACCACAAATAATTCTCGTGGATAACAAAAATAATTTATCACTATTCACCATGCAATTAACTACGAACAATCATCGTGGGATCCAGTCACATAAAACAGTAAATAAATATTGCACAACCATAATAACGGGATTAACGCTACAAAATATGGGTTAATTTCGCACATATATTCTTGTATATGATTGATTAGTATTGGTACTTGCATATTTTTCATCACATTTGCATACTTATCTTAATAAAAATCTGTTTATTAATAGGTGTTTCTCCTTGTTTCTAGGTCCATGGCTTGAAGAAGAAGAGAGGCCCAAAAACTCTAACATATTTGAGGATTTTTAGAACCAGAAGAGATGCCCAGACTTGAAGCGCAAATCTGTTGAACCAGGGAGCCAAAGTCAAAGGAGTGGAGGCTGCAACAGGGCACCCATACTGGCACCAGTCTGCAGCCTCTGGCGCCAGCAGACAGAATGGCCGTGGAAACGCGGCCTGGGCTGGGTGTTCGCGGCCATTCTGGGACCACTCGAGTGGTGCCAGGGGCCATACCCTCCATTCAGTGCACCAAACCCACTGTAGCTATAAAAACCCCCTGGGACTTTCAGAGAGGGAGATATCCAGAGTTTAGAGTTGTATTGTTGCTTTGTTTCTAGGAGTTGTAGTTGTTGTTGTTTCCTTCTTCTCCTAGTTTTAGTTTAGCCATAAGAGTGAAAGAGAGAGAGTGTGTAAAAGTAGTATTTGAAGGTGGCAATCCAATACAAGTAGCTACTTCTCTTTCTCCTTTCCATTTACTTGTGTTTTCCATTTGCTTTTACTTTCTTGTTGTAGTGTAACTCTCTTTCTCTTTACTTCTTTCTTTGTTGTTTCTTTTACTATCATGTCTAACTAACTCTTCCATTGCATGGCTAACTAACTACTAACCCACTATTCTCTAACAACTTGGTTGATAACCCGAATGAGTCAATAGTGTCAAATGAGCCTTGCGCAATCGAGAGCTATGATATCTTAAGACGAGGGTTCTAACTTAAACTTACATACAAGTATTCACTTTCTTATATTTCATACTTAACGGGTTTTGATGATTTATAAACTTTGCTTGTCCTTGTAAGTTGAGATTTTACTTTTAACTTTGCCGATACCATTAGTGCACTTGTGTCTTCCTTTATTCTCGCTTTCCATTGGATCTTGATAAGAGAATGTCCGAGTTTTTGCCGTGTAAAGCTTAAGTTAAAGGAAGAACTTTCACTCGATTTCCACGTGAATAGTTCTTATGCATAAGAGTTATACTTGCCGATGATCCATCGTGAGGCTACATCTTCATGAAGTTAGAGATTAGTGGGGGCACTTAGTAGAAAGTTAGCCATGCGCTTTTACAATTAAGAAAAATCCATTTTTACAAACCAACAAACCAATTCAAAACTAGTCTTGAAACAAACTTGTTTTCATTTTCAAATTCTTTATTTGAAACAAAAATCATTCTTTTTTCTTGAACAAAGAAGCCGCATCAAGCTTCCATCGCTCTCCCTCCTTGTGGATACGACCCGTAGAGCCACTTTGCTATTACAGAAGAATCGCAAAAGTAGTAACATGACCCACACTCCTTTACTTATATTTGTGCATGCTTTTTACCGATCAAATTTTGGCGCCATTGCCAAGGAGGGAACGACTTTATTGTTCAATACTAAAGATTTTCTTTGTTCTTATATGTAGGAGAAGTACCAAGGAGCTCACTATTATGGGAAGCGAAAGTGGTGGTCAGAAACGTTGCACGAAGATTCATTTGCCCTCAGAAAATTCGTGTAAAAGCGAGTTTCTCTGATTGAAGTACTAACAAACTCGTCTGCATGGTTGCCGAAAGCCGCTCAAATTGCTTTCTAAATTTTTTTAGTTCCCTTGGATGCTTCACCTTATGCATGTGTAATAAACTCAACAGAAATTCATTTGTTGCTTAATTGAAATTTGAATTAGACTCTTGCATTTAGGGCACATGTCTATTTCAGTTTATTTCAATTTCTGTTGAAGAGTGCTGAAGAAAAGGTACGTGTGCATTCATATAGAATAGGATCAACATTTTGGAGTGATTTATCGCTTTGAGTGTTACCTTATTGTGAATAAACTGTACACTTGCACAATTGACATTAAGGGCAAAATCCCAAATAAATAAGATAAGGTGGGGATTTCATCACCCTTCCTTAGCCCAAAAACCATCTCCAAGTGCACTCACACTATCCCAAGCCTTAACTAAAAATTGATAGACGTTGGCCCTAGGGACATCTCGGACTCACTAGGAGATTAACCGAGGGTGGAAATTGTAAGAACTATACTCCTGCAAAATCGGTGTCTAAGTAAAGTGGATTGAGTGGCAAAGCCTCAAAAGCTCCGTGGTTTGGTGTAATTAAGGTTGTGGCTCATGCCCGGATACCTCCCACCGAGTTTTTCCCTTTCCTGGCCAATTAGCTTGTAGTCGAGTTCCTGCAACAACCTCCCCCGAAAAATTGACCAGTTAGGAGTCGTCTAAGTCCAGGTACCTTCTTAGACTAAGGCTTTGTGATTGTCTTCTTTCTTTTATTTGTTTTTTATTCCTTTTCGATTGTTTGTTGCCTTTACGTTGTTTGTGGTGTGCAGCATGTAAGAGTGGGTGAGAGATCCTGTATCTTCCAGATTAATCAGAAATACTTCTCTTCCCTTGCATCCAGAATCGGTGATGGCGTCACTTCAGGACAGGGTTTACCTGATCAGAACCTCATTACCATCTTGTATAAAACTGTCTGAGGCAAATGGAAATAATTTTGAATTAAAGCCTCAATTCATCAACAATCTTCCAAAGTTTCATGGTTTAGAATCAGAGGACGCATACTTCTTTGTTAGGGAGTTTGAAGAAGTGTGCCTTATGATGCGTATACCCCAGCTAGGAGACGATACCGTTAGGTTACATTTCATTCCCTTTTCCCTAAAGGACCTAGCAAAGAAATGGTTGTACAGTTTGGCGGTAGATTCAGTCACGACGTGGGACGATTTCGTCAAGGCCTTCTTGAAGAAATTCTACCCAATTCAAAAAACTGTCCTCATTAGAAAGAATATCATGCAGTTCAGGTAAGAACCGAGCGAATCATTTTGGAGATACTTTGAGCAATTCAAAGATCTCCTAACTTAGTACCCTCATCATGGTGTAGAGAAATGGTGTCAGTGCCAGATTCTCTACGATGGTTTAGATTATCAGACGAAAACCCTGTTAGAAACCATGTGTCAGGGAGGGTTCTTGCAAAAGGATGAGAACCAGGGTTGGGATTTATTTGAGGATTTAGCTGAGAAAACCCTGCAATGGAGCCAGCCTCGGAAAAACTAAGGAATTCACAATCTATAATTTTAAGAGGAGGGCTCCTATCTCTAGAATCATCCATAGCTGCAGAAACTAAGATTGCAACCCTAATGAGGAGAATAGAGGCTCTAGAGACAAAAGAGCTAGCCAATGTCAACCAAATCAACTCACTACCAATTCACAATCTGGGTTATTCATACTATCAGGCACCAAACCATGTCTTTGAAGAGTGCCCTGTTTTTCATGCCCAGCAAGTGCCACCGGAACACCTGAACGCGGCCTACTCACGGCCGCCACATAATCCCTACTCACAAACATACAATCAAGGTTGGAGGAATCACCCAAATTTCTCTTGGGCCCAGAACAATCCTCCCAGGCCTAATTTCTCCAACAATTTTCACCATCTCAGTCCTCCACCAAATTTTCCCAGTCAAGCTCCATCTTCCTCCTCTCAGAGTTCACTAATAGAAAAGAAATTCAGCAAATTAGAGGAGAGCATGGAAGCTTTTATGAAGTCCCAAACCGCTTTCATGCAAAACCAGGGACAAACGCTGAACAACCATTCACAGGCTATATCGAGATTGGAAATGCAAATGAGTCAGTTAGTTAGCTCTCTAAGTGAAAGACCAAAGGGTACTTTACCCAGTCAGCCGCTAGTTAACCCTAAAAACTCCAATCAAGCAGATGAAATTCAGGATCCGTTGATCAACCAGTGTAATGTTGTTCACACACTTCGATCTGAAAAGAAGGTAGACAACCAGGTCTACCAATAAAATAATCCTATCCACATTGATCCTACTCCAGCCACCACCTCAGCTAGTTCCTCCCAATCTGCTCCATAAACATCTGACGAGAACAAAGCTGCTGAACAAGTTCATAAGCCTGTAGCACCCTTTCCCAATAGGCTTAGGTACATCAATAAGAATATACACATAAAGAAGATGCTTGAGATGTTTAACCAAGTCAAACTGAATGTGCCTCTTCTTGACGCTATTCAACAAGTCCCAGCTTATGCCAAATTTCTTAAGGATATGTGTACGAAGAAGAGAAAGACAAATGTGCCCAAGAAAGTGTTCTTGGCAACCAATATAAGCAAAATTCTGTCTGGTCTCATCTCGGTGAAGTACAAGGATTCCGGATGTCCCACAATCTCCTGCACCATAGGACAGACAGAAATTAGTAGAGCGCTTCTTGACCTGGGAGCAAGTATCAACTTGCTACCTCTCTCAGTATACCAACAACTTGGGTTGGGCGAGCTGAGCCCAACCCGAGTCACCATTCAGTTAGCTGACCGATCTGTGAAAATCCCCAAGGGGGAAATCACAGACGTCCTTATCCGGGTCGGGGATTTCATCTACCCCATTGACTTCATTGTGCTTGAGACCCAACCTGTGTCCAATTTAAAGTCTCAAACTCCAGTCATCTTAGGGCGCCCATTCCTTACTACAGCCAATGCCATAATCAACTGTAGGAACGAGTCCATGCGATTGACTTTTGGAGACATGACGAAGGAAGTCAATGTCTTCAATCTTGAAAGATAACCTAGGGATATTAATGACCAGACTTTTGAGGTTAATTCCATTGAAAATCTGACCAGTGAACATGAGGAAAACATGGAGATGGATACAGAGGCAAAGTTTGAACTGGAGTCTGAGAATTTTAATCTTGACCAGATCGTGGATTCGGCAGTGGACAGGGCGTCAAGCCCAAGTGTACCTCATCATAGGATTGAAAGTCTGGAGATTGCCTCCAATGAAGAAACACCGTCCCTAGAGCTAAAAGCCTTACCTACACACCTCAAGTACGCCTACCTGGGCGGAAGAGAAACCCTTCCAGTCATCATAGCATCCCACCTGACTGAGCGACAAGAGGACAGCTTAATGTCTATTCTAAAGAGACATAGGGAAGCCATTAGATGGACGATGAAGGATATCAAAGGGATAAGTCCAGCCATAGTGCAACATACAATCCATTTAACCGATGAAGCAACTCCCAGGAGGGACCCACAACGCAGGCTTAACCTACTCATGCAAGAGGCAGTTAAAGCGAAAATTTTGAAACTACTAGACAATGGGATCATTTATCCATTTCTGATAGCCAATGGGTTTGCACTGTTCATGCGGTCCCGAAGAAAGCTGACTTTATGGTGGTTGAAAATGAGCACAAAGAGTTGGCACAAATAAGACTGCCTACCAAGGTTCGTGTTTGTATCGACTATAGAAAGTTGAATGCAGCCACCCGTAAAGATCACTTCCCACTACCCTTCATCGACCAAATTCTTGAACGCTTGGCTGGACATGAGTACTATTGCTTTCTAGATGGGTACTCGGGATACAATCAAATCACCATTGCTGCAGAAGACCAGGAAAAGACCACGTTCACCTGCCCGTTCGGAACCTTCGCTTACCGACGCATGCCCTTTGGATTGTGTAATGCTTCTGTAATATTCCAACGGTGCATGCTTAGTCTTTTCTCCATCATGGTAGAACGTTTTCTTGAGATTTTTATGGATGACTTCTCCATCTACGGAGATTCATTTGATCAGTGTCTTCATCACCTAGAGTTAGTTCTGTAAAGATGCAAGGAGAAGAATCTAACTCTAAACTGGGACTTCATGGTGAGACAGGGGATTGTCTTAGGCCATGAGATTTCTAGGAGAGGCATTGAAGTGGGCAAGGCTAAAGTCAAAGTGATTGCTAAGCTTCCACCACCCAAAAGCATCAAGCATATTAGATCATTTCTTGGGCATGCTAGTTTCTACCGACGGTTCATTAAGGATTTTAGCAAAATCGCTAGGCCCTTAACCAAGCTGTTCGCTAAGGACGTGCCCTTTAATTTTAGCGATGAATGTTTCAAGTCATGGGGAAGTTTAAGTAAGAACTTATTTCTGCGCCTATTATTTCTGCTCCTGATTGGGCACAACCATTTGAAATTATGTGCGATGCCTCCAATTTTGCTATCGGCGCTGTTCTTGGACAGCGCATCGACAATAGGTAGCATGTGATTTATTACTCGAGTAGGACCTTAAATGATACCCAATAGAATTATACAATGACCGAGAAGGAATTCTTGGCCGTTGTCTTTGCGTTGGAGAAGGTCCCTCGAGTAGGACCTTAAATGATACCCAATAGAATTATACAATGACCGAGAAGGAATTCTTGGCTGTTGTCTTTGCGTTGGAGAAGTTCCGGCCATACTTGTTAGGCTCGAAGACGGTGATTTTCACGGATCACTCGGCACTTAAATACCTCATGATCAAGAAGAAAGCAAAAGCCCGATTGATTCGGTAGATCCTTTTGCTTCAAGAATTTGACTTGAAAATTCGGGATAAATGAGGTATAGAAAATGTGGTCGCTGATCATTTATCACGAATTCCGAACGCACCTGTCATACCAGCTCCGATCAATGAGGATTTCGCAGACGAGCACATCCTGGCCATTTTCAAGGAACCCTAGTATGCGGACATAGTCAATTACCTGGCCACTGGACAATTACCCGTTACTGGACAATGCAAGATCAGTGTCGTTTCTTTGCCCAAGTACCCAAGTACGGTACTTCTTCTGAGAAGAGTCATATCTTTTTAAATATTGTCCCGACCAAATTATTCGATGATGCATACCAGAGGAAGAACAGAGGAGTGTGCTAAGCTTTTTCCATGAAGTTGTATGCGGCGGACACTTCGGTCCCCGCAAGACTGCAGAGAAAGTTCTACAAAGTGGGTTCCATTGGCCTTCTTTGTTCAAAGACTCATTCCACTTTTGTGAGACATGTGCAAATTGTCAGAAGATTGGGAAAATTTCAAGAAGAGACATGATGCCCCTGAACCCTATCCTTGAAGTTGAAATTTTTGATATTTGAATTATCGACTTCATGGGACCATTCCCTAATTCCTTCGGCCACCAGTTCATTTTGGTTGCTGTAGATTACGTCTCTAAATGGGTAGAAGCTGTGCCAACTAAGACCAATGACAACAAAGTGGTTGTCAAATTTCTCAAGGAAACATCTTCTCCCGTTTTGGCACACCCCGCGCTATAATTAGTGATAATGTGTCACATTTCTGCAATAGAGTTTTTGAAGCTCTGATGCGAAAATACTCCATCAATCACAAGTTATCCACTCCGTATCATCCCCAAACAAATAGGCAAGTTAAAGTGACAAATCGTCAAATCAAGCTCATTTTGGAAAAGACAGTGGGACAAAATCGAAAAGAATGGTTGGTCAAGCTAAACGATGCGTTATGGGCTTACCGAACTGCTTTTAAGACTGTCTTGGGGATGTCTCCGTATATAATTGTCTTTGGCAAAGCCTGTCATTTGCTTGTTAGTTAGAACACCGAGATTTGTAGGCTATTAAGCAATTGAATTTCAATCTGACTAGAGCCGGTGAACTGAAGAAATTACAGATCTCAGAGTTGGAGGAGATACGGAATGAGGCTTACGAAAATGCATCGATCACTAAAAGCAGAACTAAAATTTTTCGTGTCCTGATTATCAACCGGAAAAACATTGCTCCGGGAACAAGGTTCTGCTATACAATTCTAGACTTCACATTTTCGCGGGAAAACTAAAAACTCGTTGGTTCGGACCCTTCATTGTGCGCACTGTTTTTCCACACGGTGCTGTGAAAATTTTCGATCCAAAAAGTAATCAGGAATTCAAGGTGAACGGGCAACGATTGAAGCCATTTCTGACTGCTGAGCCAGAGTCGCAAGCTGCAGTTGTCCTGCGTCTTTGCAACCCAGTGTATACTTGACTATCTTCCATCACATACACAAATAAAATGAATTTAAAAAACAAAAAATAACAAAAATAACAAAAAAAATTAAAAAATATATAAAAAAATAAATAAATAAATAAATATATATATATATATATATATAAATAACTACACATTGTCTATAAATAACAAGAGATTCATTTGTAAATACCTACAAGGAGGAGGAGGTCTTTCCAATAACCATAGCCTTGGTAAACTTGTAAATACTTTTGTGACCTAGGGGTAAGATTGGAATTTCATTATTTTGTTGTGCCTACTTATACCCCTCCACCCCTCTTTTTGCTACTAACTTGAATTCCTTCTCCAGATCTAAGGAGAGGAGGTCAAGAGCCAGCCCCTCCCCCAAACTTCTTCTCTCCCTCCACCAGAAGGCTGCGCTCGGCCTTCTTTTGCCGCGGAAACGCGGCCCGATCTAGGAGTTGGCCGCGCCGCCAGCTCCCCTCTCGGCCACACTTCGAAGTTCTCCTCAGTTTTTACACAGATTTGGGATTCTCTGTCTGGATTATCTCCAGGCATTTTTTTTGTTGGTTTCCCCCACGATTTCCGGGGGAGGTTTGCAAATTAGTTACCCTATCTCTCAATTTTCAGATCTAGATTATGGCTCCCATCATATTTCCTGAGAAAGATTTTTCTCGCCTATTAAGTGATTTTCAGGGTTATGGGACTATTTTCTTAGATAGGATTCATGAGAGATAGTGGTATGGGTTGGTGTATGATAATTCTGATGGTGACACCTTTTACTGCCCAGACTTGGTGAGGAGCTTTTATTTAGGATAGATACTGCTTCCATTAATCAAGCCCTTAATCAATTCACTGTCCACCTAGACCACGGGAACCTGTTGCTCACCCTTGAGGCTATAGAGGAGGTGTGCCTTCTCCTCCTCAGCACATTGCCCCCCTTCCTTTACATGAGTATATGACTTTGATGGTGTACGGTGCACCGAGCAAGATCGTGGTCTTCGGGCAAACACCACCTTCAGAAACATCCATTGTGTTGGCCGTTGGATTCAAAGAAACATCTTAGGCAAACACCACACAACCTCGTTTAACAGACCTGCCTTACAGATTATCCACAGCCTCATAATGAGGCAACATACTGTCTGTCTAAACACCATCCTTCGGCAACAATTGTTGGCCAACTCTCAACGGACTAGAGGAGCCAAGTATTCTTTGCCCATCTTAGTGACTCGGTTATGCAGAAACTTTCTGCCCGCTGAAACCTTTGCTGAGTATGACCGAGTCTTTGTTTCCCCCGAGCGTATCACCAGCGCCTATAACAGTTGTTTACATTCGATCTGAACACCTACCGTCCTGGGCGAGGATATCCCAGCTGAGTCCTCCTCAGAGGACCAGATGGAAGAAGGGGATGACCCTGAGTTCTGGCGTCAACTGCCCCCATATAATTCCACTACATTCATGTCCTCCATTTGGAAGGGCATGAAAAAGATTTTTAAAGGACAGATTTTACTCAGGCGTCAAATGGATGAACAACATACCTGCCTGGCACGTATTGAGGAGACGCTTCGGCGTTCACGCTCGGCCGCCCCAGCACTTCGGCCGGCCCGAGTCAGCGGAGATGGTGATATCATTTCTTCCCCTTATTTATTGCACTTGCATTTACACGATATTCATTGAGGACAATGCATTAGATAGGTGTGGGGGGTGTTCAATTTTCTTCTTTTCTTTCCAAAAAATAAATAATAATAATAATAATAAATAAATAAATAAAAAATGAATGACCTCTACAATGAAAAAAGAATTTTTATACTCTTTATAAAAATACCAAAAGGGTTGTGAGAATTAAGGGAACCGTAGTAAGGAATCTTTATTTTAGCCTAAATAAAAAGAAATATTGGTTTGACTAAGAGTTGGGAGGGACAAGGAAAATAACTCACATCTTTTATTTAACTTTAATAGAATATGCATATATCACACACACACGCTTGGGATTTTGAGACATAACAAAAAGAAAAAGAAATGAAAATAAGCTGGATAATTGTGCCTCAAGAAGCATGATTACTCACGCCAATATATATATATATATATATATATATATATATATATATATATATATAGAAATAAGTCTTGATTTCGTGGCTTACTTTACTTGCATGTTTGACCTGAGGGATGTTTTTCCACCTGGTGCCCTAAAGCCATCTGGTTTGGGAGTCATCGGTTTGATATGTGTTACACAAGTAAAGTAGAAAGCCTAAAGAAACAAGAGTAAACATGTAAATAAACATTAAATTAAATAACATTGAGAGTTGAGTTAAGAAATCCCAAGCACATCACACTTACACATGATGCATATCTATTCAAGCAAAATAACAGAATGAGTTAGAAGTACAAGATCCTTTTTAAATTTGAGGGAAAACCATGATCTCTTCTTTTATGAAGGCTAAAGTATAGGAAGACTTGTGAGGGTTAGACCTAATTCTTATAATCATTCGGTCATTTTTACTTAGATAATTGAAAGTTTTTTTTCTGAAAGAGGTTTGCTTAAAACTAAGATCTCTCTTTATTTTGGATTTTGTGGGTGCAATCCGCTGAAAACCCTCAGGAGACAACAATCCTCCTCTAGGAAAACCTAGAGGTTTAACGGCTTATTGCACATGCTCAGTGCAATCGCGTCACCTGCGAAAGTGGGGTAATAACTTTTTTTTAGCTCTCTTTTGTTTTACTCAGGGACGAGCAAGACGATAAGTGTGGGGGTGTGATTAGTATTGGTACTTGCATATTTTTCATCACATTTGCATACTTATCTTAATAAAAATCTGTTTATTAATGGGTGTTTCTCCTTGTTTCTAGGTCCATGGCTTGAAGAAGAAGAGAAGCCCAAACTTGAAGCCCAAATCTGTTGAACCAGGGAGCCAAAGTCAAAGGAGTGGAGGCTGCAACAGGGCACCCATACTGGCACCAGTCTGCAGCCCCTGGCGCCAGCAGACTGGCGCCAGTATGGCCGTGGAAACGCGGCGTGGGCCGGGTTTCCGCAGCCATTCTGGCACCACTCGAGTGGTGCCAGGGGCCATACCCTCCATTCAGTGCACCATACCCTCTGTAGCTATAAAAACCCCTGGGACTTTCAGAGAGGGAGATATCCAGAGTTTAGAGTTGTATTGTTGCTTTGTTTCTAGGAGTTGTAGTTGTTATTGTTTCTTTCTTCTTCTAGTTTTAGTTTAGCCATTAGAGTGAGAGAGAGAGAGTGTGTAAAAGTTTTATTTGAAGGTGGCAATCCAATACAAGTAACTACTTCTCTTTCTCCTTTCCATTTACTTGTGTTTTCTATTTGCTTTTACTTTCTTGTTGTAGTGTAACTCCCTTTCTCTTTACTTCTTTCTTTTGTTGTTTCTTTTACTACCATGTCTAACTAACTCTTTCATTGCATGGCTAACTAACTACTAACCCACTATTCTCTAACAACTTGATTGATAACCCGAATGAGTCAATAGTGCCAAATGAGCCTTGTGCAAACAAGAGCTATGATATCTTAAGACGAGTGTTCTAACTCAAACTTACATATAAGTATTCGCTTTCTTATATTTTATACTTAACGGGTTTTTGATGATTTATAAACTTTGCTTGTCCTTGTAAGTTGAGATTTTCCTTTTAACTTTGCCGATACCATTAGTGCACTTGTGTCTTCCCTTATTCTCGCCTTCCATTGGATCTTGATAAGGGAATGTTCGAGTTTTTGCCGTGTAAAGCTTAAGTTAAAGGAATAACTTTCACTCGATTTCCACGTGAATAGTTCCTATGCATAAGAGTTATACTTGCCTATAATCCATCGTGAGGCTACATCTTCAAGAAGTTAGAGATTAGTGGGGGCACTTAGTAGAAAGTTAGCCATGCGCTTTTACCATTAAGAAAAATCTACTTTTACAAACCAACAAACCAATTCAAAACTAGTCTTGAAACAAACTTGTTTTCATTTTCAAATTCTTTATTTGAAACAAAGATCATTCTCTTTTCTTGAACAAAGAAGCCGCATCAAGCTTACATCGCTCTCCCTCCTTGTGGATACGACCCGTAGAGCCACTTTGCTACTACGGAAGAATCGCAAAAGCAGTAACATTGACCTACACTCCTTTACTTATATTTGTGCATGCTTTTTGCCGATCACTATTCACCATGCAATTAACTATGAACAATCATCGTGGGATCCAATCAAATAAAACAGTAAATAAATATTGCGCGACCATAATAATGGGACTAACGCTACAAAACATGGGTTAATTTCGCACATATAATCTTGTATATGATACATGGTATATGTGATATGGTTTTATGTACAACATGGCATGTTCAACCTATATTCACGATCAAGGTTTGTTCTGATACTAATTGAATGTGCGAAAAATTTCTAGGATCGCCTTGAGCGGATACAGGCTAAACAACTAAAAATTATACACATGCAATCCTATAGATTTAATGAAGACTGAGATCATATCTTCGAGATCTTGCTGGATTGATCTCGTCAACAATCTTCAGCTATGAACTGAGAAGACATCTCGAACACCTCGTGATCTTCTATCGTATCCCAAAGCACTAGATCAAATGGAGGGTGGGCTCCGAAATTCTGATCTTTCTTTCAGCTCTTTTATGTTCCTTTTAGAAACTAGGATTTTTCTCTTTTTATTTCTTCTGTAAGATTTATACTATGGCCAAGAGCTATAGGATGCCATATATAGGCTACTATAGGGATCACTAGGAATCAAATGAGGATCAGACTTCAAATGAAATTAAAAAATCTTAATTCAACTTGAATTAAAATTCTTAATTTCATAAATTATAATTCAGTACACTAAAGAATTGTAATTGCATTTCTGTCTTTATCTAAGAATTACTTTTGAGATCCTTATTATTATATACCTAAAACTCCCCACGGTAAGATTTTCGATGTCCGTCGATTAAATTAAATTACTGACAATTTTATTTAATCGATATCTTGTCTTTGATACCTATCACTTAACTTATTTGTCATGTCGGATAATTAAGTCTACCTGCAGGGCTTGACATGCACAAAACTTATAAGCTTCTCAAGAAGACATTATCATTCCCTCATACTGGGACGTGGATTCCATTTATGAATAAAGTCTATTGTACATATTATATTATCACTCAACTCACTGAAGGTATTGACTCATAAAAGAATCTCACTTCTTAATGAATCAAAGTGACAAGTATATTAAACACATGTCCATTAAACATTTCAGTGTTAAGAGTTTAAGCACTCATAATAATCATGAGGTGTTAATGTTCTAATATCGCCAGCATATAGAAAATTATCTCAACTTGGTCATATCCAATATACATAAAGTGTACTAATACAATAGTTCAAGACATCAAACAGTCTCTTATAGTCAAAATAGACTATTCCAAAAGATTGCATTACAATCCTACCAATGGTATGTCCAAATCCATTTAAGATTGTAGACCTAACTTATGTTCTAAAGGGATCCAATGATCTGATTTTCCGTGTGTAAGCCAAACTCTACACATCAGGTCATCTACAATATAGAACACAAGACACACATGTATATAATACAATCATTTCCCCACACACATATCTAATAAAATGAAAATGATTTTATTAAATAATAAATCATATAATGAATTCTAATACAAAAAGGCTAAGGCTTTTAGTGTCCAACACTTACAACTAATGTATAAGTACTCTAATAAGAAAAAGTTAGCTGCTTTGACAGTTTACTATTTCATTTAAAATCTCGTATCTTCTACAACGTACACTTTCAAACAA
>JAVJIF010012719.1:0-114328 GCA_038442645.1 Agave tequilana | reverse complement strand
CCCCACTGACTCGGTGAAGAGTGGTGATGATTATCCGATTCTTGTTCATAGTACTAGGATTGAGGCATATATTGATTCAGATAAGATCAATTTGGCATACTTGATTGGTTAGAGTTATGTCATGCCGGGTTGGTAATCTGAATTGAAAGAGGTTAGGGTGAAATATAGATTTGAGTTATAATTAGAATAATTGTAATTATAATCTATTTTCAAAGAGCAAACAAAAACAAATAAGAAAATAAAGAAAAATCTACCCTATGTTAGGGTAGAGCTTAGACCTAGACGACTCTTAACTGTTAATTATCCACAGGAGGTATATTGCAGAACCTAAGCACAAGTTAATCGGTCAGGTAGGGGCAAGATGGGGGGAGGTATCCGTGCTTAAGAAATGAGCCTAATTATACAAACACTAGCCTTCGGGTTTCGCCCCTCAATCCCCAACCTTAGACAACGATTTGACAAGAGTCAACTTCTAACAACTTTCCCTTAGGTCAATCCCTATTTGAGTCCGAGATGTCCTAGGGCCGACGTCTACTCAATTTAAGTTAGGCTGGATTAGTAAGTGAGGAGATGGTTTTTGGGCTAAGGGAGGGTAATGACTTCCCCTTATCTTATTTAAGGATATGCCTTAGTCTTTTTAGTGCAGTTTACAAGTATAAGCAAGGTAACAATTAAGCAATATGAATCATTCAAAATATGTTTCCTAAACTATATACAATGCACACATACCTTCGCTCTAACACTCTTCAACAAGTATATAAAGAAACGAAATAGACAAATGCCCTAAGATGCAAGCGTCTAAATGATTTTTAGCATTTACAAAGTAAAGTTATTGTTGATTAGAAATATGTACAGAGTGGGTTTAAGCAGATAAACTAATAACTGCAGAGAGCTAATCTCTAAAAAGCACCTGCAAGAGATTACAGTTAGTAATTCAACACAGTTGTTGTTGGCCCAAAGGCCTATCACCCTAGTTTTGATGATGATCAACTCATGAAGTTATGATTACTAATGATCTTGTGTTTAATTAGTGACAGATTCCTTATCAAGATCTTAGTAGGTGTGGAGCTTCAACAAAGGATTTAAAGTCAAGTTGGAAGCTAGCACCGTTGATTCACGAGCCTATGCATCAAGATCACATCTAGAGATGAGCTCGGTGGATTGCATGTGGACCAAGTCAAGAAGATGAGAAGACTTCAAGTGAAGACTTCAAGAAGATGAAGACTTGAGTCTAGGTTTGTTTTTATAAGATTTATTTTAGATAAATGTAAAGGATAGAATAGTTGGTGGATTGCTCAAGTCTATATCACACACACACTCTTGATTGAAGTTTTCATTTAAGATTTCTTTTAGAAAAGAATTTTTATTTAGAAAAAGATTTTTCTTTGTGACAAAATATTTATCTTGGATTTTGGTATTTCATAGTTTACATATCTTATATCCAAAATCATGCTTAGAGCCTATTGTCAAAAACTAGATATTTCATCTTGATTGTGTAGTGGATCATATCCATACACACTATGCTTTTAGAGTATATCTTGTTTTTGTATTTGATGAAAGTTTGGAAAACATGTTGATATTTCAAAACCAAGTTTAGTGCTTTATGTCAAAAACTAGATATGTCATCTTGATTGTGCAGTGGATCATATCCACACACACTATGCTTTAAAGTGTATCTTGTTTTTGTATTTGATGGAAATTTGGAAAAACATGTTGTTTTAGAAAAATTTTTATTATGAGCCAATATTTCCAAGTTACAAAAAATAGTCAAATCTTCAATAACATGCCTTGATTTTGTGCAAGCATGTTTCTATATCATAAAACTATTTTTGTAGAATTTCTAAGTATTTATGGGATTTTTATTAAGCCAAAAAGACCTATCCTTTAATCCCTTTTCTGGTTCTGCAGTTCTGATTTTTCAGAACTGACAGAGGCTGGTCGACTGGGTCGTCGACCGACGTGCACGGACGTGCACGGACGTGCACGCCTGTGTGCACTGGGGAACGGTCGACCGGACCGGTCGACCGCTTCAGAGAGCTTTGCTCTCGGGAATTATCGGTCGACCGGGCCCGGTCGACCGACAGAGAGTTTTCTCTCTTCTCCAGTTGCGCGGTCGACCGGACGGTCGACCGGAGGGCTGCAACGGTCGAATTTTTGACCGTTGCCGGTCGACCGGACCGGTCGACCGGTAGCTCTGACAGAGCCAACGGTCAGATTTTTCTGGCCTCTATAAAAGGGGGTTTTGTCATTGTTTGAAGCCAAGATTTTAGGAGAGCTTTGTCAGTTTTCTGATACTTTTAGAAGAGTTTCTCCACAATATTTGAGAGCAAAATATTTCCTATCTAAGGAAAGTTTTATCAAGAGAGTGTTAAAGTGATTTCTTGAGTTTTCCATCAAAGCTTTCTTTCCTTTTTTTTTTCTCACACTACACTTGAGCTTCCATTGTATATCTATCCTATAGGGAGAGTGTTGTAGTGAGTTTGTATAATTGGTGATCAAGTGTTAGATCACCAAGAGATTTCCTTTGTATTTGAGGAGACGGGCAAGTGTGCTCGTTGGTGGTTAGAGTTCGGTTGTGAACTCTTGGTGGTTTGAGGTGCGGCCTCGGCAAGTCGGTGGACTTGCGTGTGTAAGGGACTTTGGAGTCCGAGAGCTTGTAGGTGTTGCGGCACCGAGGAGAGATCCGGTGGGATCTTACATAGTGAAATCCTTCGTGTGTCGAAGGCGGGGATGTAGAGCAAGTGTGCTCGAACCTCGAAACAAACCCTTTGTGTTTGCGATTGCTCACTCTTGCTCTCTTCTCTTTTTGTCTCTATTTTATATCTGATTCAATTTATTGTGTTCATCTTATATATACATGATATATTCCCTTTGTGCTCATAATTGATATACATACTTGCTTGGGATTGTTGTTAACACTAGTATTCAACCAAGAGAGCCAACGCGGCACTCAACCCATTCAAGGGAATCTAGAGGAGTTTGTCAGAGCCTCGCAAGGGAATTCGGCAACACTCTTGTGTTATACATAAGTGTTTAATTAAAAGTAGTTTTAATTGGTCAACTTAGTTTTAATTCCGCATTATTTGTTCATAAGTGACCATTAGATTAGCCATCACCTATTCACCCCCCCTCTAGGTGATCTTACAATTGGTATCAGAGCCAAGTGCTCTTGATATTGGTCTAACAACCTAGAGTTAAAGATCCTCCTTTAGGCTAATCACAATATTTTGTAACACACACCATGGACTTCATGTCACCACCCACCTTTGACACTCTTAACATCCAAATTTGGAAGGTTAAGATGTCTTTGTTCCTCAAAGGACTTGGCCTTAGTGTATATCTTGCCACAACTAATAAAGAATATTGCTTAAATGGTAAGAACATTGAGGTTAATGCAAAAGCCCTACATGCTTTAGTATCTTGCTTAGATAATGATATTTGTCTAAGATGACTAATCTTGATTCGGCTTTTGTAGTATGGAACACCCTCATCTCCCTTGGCGAAAAGGACCTATACTATGCGGGGAGCGATTCGGACGTTGGAAGCGACATCTCCAACGTATGCTATATGGTCCAAGGGGATAACCCCCTTGAGGTAACTTCTGAATCCGAGGATGAGAATGCTACTATGTCATATGATGAGCTAATTCATTTTGCCAGTTATTGCTTGAGAGATATGACATAATTAAAAAGGAAATAAAAATTTGAAAAAGGATATTGCTTGCATGCATGTAGAACATGACTCTTTTAGAGGTAACATTGCATGCTTGGAAAAAGATAACAAGAACTTGAAAAAGAACATTGATTGCATGCATGTAGAAAATGATCTTTTAGAAATAAACCGCGCATGTTTAGAAAAAGAAAATAAAGTTTTGAAAAATGAGAATGTTTCCTTATTTTCAAAATTAAATGATTTATGTGAAGGGAACACTATTTGAAGGATAAGATTGATTTGGTGGAAAAACAAAAGGAAATCGTTTTTTCAAGAAAATAAATCTTTAAAAAGAAAATTTGTTGAAAAGAAAAGGATAATGTTTTTCAAAAGAAAAAGAAAAATGATTCTTTATCTCACCATGCTTTACATGCCACAAACTAATGAGATTAAGAATTTGAAAAATAAGATAGAAAATTTGAGCTCTAATTGAGCACATGTGCATTCAATTATTCTAAGTTGGAATCTTTGTTTCAAAAGAAACAAGTTCCCCATGCTCATGCCACATACACATCATGCTCATGCTTATGTTGCACATCACGATCACAATCACACTCATAAGCATCATGATAGGGTGTACACTTGTACACATTGTGGTCGCAAAGGCCATTAGCAAAATATTGTTTTGATAAGAAGCATAACTTATATTTTGCTATGTCTAAAGGATTTTGGTTCCTTATAATAAAGCTAACCCCAAAGGACCCAAGAAATATGGGTACCAAAACCCCCACCTTTTGCTTGTGATGTAGGTGAGGGCTCTCACAAAACGTGAGAGGGATGGTACCTTGGTAGTGGATGCACTTGGACATGATGGACATACTTTTGGGTTGCATCGCTATCAAGGAGCTTTGGTGGATCAACCACCATGCTAGGAGCTTTGGAGTTGGTAACAATTTCTAAACTCCTATTTATTTATGTACATGCTTTTATTTTCATAATATCATTCATAGCATGTTCATGTTTTTAAGATTTTATGTGCTTCATGTGGCATTTACATGCTTAATGTAGAATGCGTCAAAACTTGCATTTATACATATATGTATAGTGAACTACAATTGACTCATATATATTTGAACTTCATGCTCATTTGTATCCACTATATGCATGTGTATAGGCTAGTTTTGATGATTCGGTCATTTTAACTTGTTATGCCTATCTTTGATTTTACTTCATGTATATGTGTGTTTAATTCAAATCTAATAAATATACATGTATACCCGTGAGTCTCTAGCTTTCATGCAAATATTTGATAGACTCTTTTACAATTTTGGATATGTATGTGTATTGTTAGATTTGTATAATTCATGCATATACCATGAAGATTGTAGTTTTTAATAAAAATGATTTTGTGTTGATTTGATAACAATGATTTCTATGTGATTTGAGCTTCAATGGCAAACTTCATGAAAATACTATTTACATAACCTTTGAACACTCATCTTTTATTCAAAAATATATTTATGAGCTTTATGGACTATGAGTGCTTGAATTTTTATGTACTTAGTCTCATTCATGAAAAACATATGATTTGACATATTTGAAGGATCCTTAACTAGTTTTCAAAAACAATTTATACTAGTTATGTATTCTTCAAAATAGTTTTTGAGATTGTCACATGATTCAATTTTTCTTAAAATTTAATGCTTCATGATTTGAATATTAGTTTATATGTTAGTTTTTTGTCAACACTAGGATTTATACTTGAACATATCATGGGCCTCAAAAAGATCTATTAGTAAGTGTGCTTAAATGCTTATTTGAACCCTTGAAATGTACTTGTATTGCTTAGTTTTGATGATTCATACATATTTAAACTTATGTTCACCTTTTGGATTTGATTTATGATCATGTGCCTTTTATTCATGTATATGTGTGTTTTGCCAAACCTTAAAATATACATGTATAACTCTTGAGTCTTTTGCCTTCAATGCAAATCCATTCATATAGACTCACTTGAGTTTAAGAGATATGTATGTATACTTCATGTATTGTCAAAACATACATATATCTTGACATATAGATTTTGTTTTCAATGATTTAATAAAAAAAAATGTGAGATGATTTTGATGTTTATGATTTTCTAAGGAATATTGTACCTTATTGCCATTTTCATGATGCCATGTTTCACATAACATTAGTACACTCACTTCTTTTGAAACTATTTGGACTTTATAGATTAGAGTGTTTGAGTGTTTTGTGTTTCATTGCTATTTCATGAAAATCCTTAGATTTATTCCTTGATAGAAGGATTTCGTACTAGTTGTTAAAACACTCTCATTTAACTAGTTCGAATTCTTCATGTGTTGTTAAAGCTAAGCTTATTCAAATCTTATTTTCAAGCTTATGCATTAGATTTTAAAATGGTATCAATATTTTTTATTTGATATCAAAGAGAAAAATCAAAATTGTTTTGATAAAATAGAATTAATGATTTGTTTTGATGAGAAAAATTCAAAATTTTTGATTTGTATTGCCCCTCCTTGACTTCTTTATTTTTGACATAAAGGGGGAGAAAATTTGTTGATTTGATTTTACTTTGAACCCTTTGTTGATGAGTGACAAAAAGGGGGAGAAGTATTTGTGTTTTTGTTTGATATATATGCATGATTTCCTTGCTTAAGGGGGAGAAGTATTTGTCCTTCTTACTTAAGGGGAATTAAGATTTGTATTTATGCATATGTGTTTTGATTTATGCAAATAGGAGTAAAAAGATTTTGATTTATGCTTGTTGCATCTCCATATTTGCATCCATATTCATGTGCTTCATGATCATATTTATTATTTATTTTGTATGCATGAGTTAAGGGGGAGCTTCTTTGAAGCTTTACTTTAATCCATGCATATATAACGTCATGAGTTTTGTCATCATCAAAAAGGGGGAGATTGTTGGCCCAAGGCCTATCACCCTAGTTTTGATGATGATCAACTCATGAAGTTATGATTACTAATGATCTTGTGTTTAATTAGTGACAGATTCCTTATCAAGATCTTAGTAGGTGTGGAGCTTTAACAAAGGATTTAAAGTCAAGTTGGAAGCTAGCACCGGTTGATTCACGAGCCTATGCATCAAGATCACATCTAGAGATGAGCTCGGTGGATTGCATGTGGACCAAGTCAAGAAGATGAGAAGACTTCAAGTGAAGACTTCAAGAAGATGAAGACTTGAGTCTAGGTTTGTTTTATAAGATTTATTTTAGATAAAATGTAAAGGATAGAATAGTTGGTGGATTGCTCAAGTCTATATCACACACACACTTTGATTGAAGTTTTCATTTAAGATTTCTTTTAGAAAAGAATTTTTATTTAGAAAAAGATTTTTCTTTGTGACAAAATATTTATCTTGGATTTTGGTATTTCATAGTTTACATATTATATCCAAAATCATACTTAGAGCCTATTGTCAAAAACTAGATATTTCATCTGATTGTGTAGTGGATCATATCCATACACACTATGCTTTTAGAGTATATCTTGTTTTTGTATTTGATGAAAGTTTGGAAAAAAAAATGTTGATATTTCAAAACCAAGTTTAGTGCTTTATGTCAAAAACTAGATATGTCATCTTGATTGTGTAGTGGATCATATCCACACACACTATGCTTTAAAGTGTATCTTGTTTTTGTATTTGATGGAAATTTGGAAAAAACATGTTGTTTTAGAAAAACAGTTTTTATTATGAGCCAATATTTCCAAGTTACAAAAATAGTCAAATCTTCAATAACATGCCTTGATTTTGTGCAAGCATGTTTCTATATCATAAAACTTATTTTGTAGAATTTCTAAGTATTTATGGGATTTTTATTAAGCCAAAAAGACCTATCCTTTAATCCCTATTTTCTGGTTCTGCCAGTTCTGATTTTTCAGAACTGACAGAGGCCGGCGACCGGGTCGGTCGACCGGACGTGCACGGACGTGCACGCCTGTGTGCACTGGGGAACGGTCGACCGGACCGGTCGACCGCTTCAGAGAGCTTTGCTCTCGGGAATTATCGGTCGACCGGGCCGGTCGACCGACAGAGAGTTTTCTCTCTTCTACAGTTGTGCGGTCGACCGGGCCGGTCGACCGGAGGCTGCAACGGTCGGATTTTTGACCGTTGCCGGTCGACCGGACCGGTCGACCGGTAGCTCTGACAGAGCCCAACGGTCAGATTTTTCTGGCCTCTATAAAAGGGGGTTTTGTCATTGTTTGAAGCCAAGATTTTAGGAGAGCTTTTGTCCAGTTTTTCTGATACTTTTAGAAGAGTTTCTCCACAATATTTGAGAGCAAATATTTCCTATCTTAAGGGAAGTTTTATCAAGAGAGTGTTAAAGTGATTTCTTGAGTTTTCCATCAAAGCTTTCTTTCCTTGTTTTTTCTCACACTACACTTGAGCTTCCATTGTATATCTATCCTATAGGGAGAGTGTTGTAGTGAGTTTGTAATTGGTGATCAAGTGTTAGATCACCAAAGAGATTTCCTTTGTATTTGAGGAGACGGGCAAGTGTGCTCGTTGGTGGTTAGAGTTCGGTTGTGAACTCTTGGTGGTTTGAGGTGCGGCCTCGGCAAGTCGGTGGACTTGCGTGTGTAAGGGACTTTGGAGTCCGAGAGCTTGTAGGTGTTGCGGCACCGAGGAGAGATCCGGTGGGATCTTACATAGTGAAAATCCTTCGTGTGTCGAAGGCGGGGATGTAGAGCAAGTGTGCTCGAACCTCGAAACAAACCCTTTGTGTTTGCGATTGCTCACTCTTGCTCTCTTTCTCTTTTGTCTCTATTTTATATCTTGCATTCAATTTATTGTGTTCATCTTATATATACATGATATATTCCCTTGTGCTCATAATTGATATACATACTTGCTTGGATTGTTGTTAACACTAGTATTCAACAAGAGAGCCAACGCGGCACCTCAACCCATTCAAGGGGAATCTAGAGGAGTTTGTCCAGAGCCTCGCAAGGGGAATTCGGCAACACTCTTGTGTTATACATAAGTGTTTAATTAAAAGTAGTTTTAATTTGGTCAACTTAGTTTTAATTCCGCATTATTTGTTCATAAGTGACCATTAGATTAGCCATCACCTATTCACCCCCCTCTAGGTGATCTTACAGTTGTAGGCTCTGATGCTCTGCCTTCTTAGACAGAGGCACAGAGTAGCAATATGTCCACTGCAGCTCCTAATTTTCTGTAATCAGCCCCTGTACACCAAAACAAAGAAGAAAAAGGGATTAATTCGTTAAAGTAAATTAAAAACAAAGAAAACTTATCATCCCTCCCCGGCAACGGCGCCAAAATTATGATCGAGCCAAACCTGCACAAAAAAATACATAAATTTAGAACAATGCTGGGTCCTCAATTCTATCTTATAGCCTAGGGCTTACAGGTCGTGATCCACAGGGAGGGACAGCGATGGAAGCGTTGTGTAAGTTTCTCTCTTTTAATTATCAAAACTAATTAATATTTATCTTCTCAATTTTATAAAAGAAAATAAAATATTATGTTAAGTTAGGAAGGAGATGGCAGAAGAAGACATGTTGTTGTTGTTTTAAGTACAACAGAAAAGAAAATAGATAAATAAAAGTGTAGGTTAAAAATCAGAAATAAAAAAAGAACACTTACCTCTACTGTTTGAATCATAATAAAAATTACCTTGAAGTAAAGCAAAGCAATAGAGAAGAATAAAAAAAGAAGAGCTTCGGCGAGATCGAGCACAATGAGAAAAAGTGAGAAACCTTCATTGATTGTCACCTTCAATATCAGTTTCTTGAGAAAGGATTACAATAGTGTCACTCTACAATAACTTTTCCTCTCTTTTAATCATGTAACTCTCTCTAACCTAAGCTATAAAGGAAAATAAAAATTACATTAAAAAAGAAAAAAAACTAAACTAAAGCTCTCTCTGAGATGGTGCTTATTCTGCCTTCGAGGTATAAGGGTATTTATAGGAAAAAATCAAAGGGATAGAAAGTGTATGAAGATAGGAAGAGTTGAATATTTCTGAATTTGAATTCTCTCCTTATCTCCAAACTTGATTTGACTTATCCAGAAATTCAATTCTGATCTGCAGCTTGTTGGCGTGTTGATTGCTGAATATTACTTATCAAATGATAGAATCGGAAAGAGTAATCAACAGAAGAATTGTAGCCCTTAGGTCTTCTTTCTGCAGCATCTTGAATCATCAGATTTGAGTTTTAGTAGCGAAAGTTATGATTACAATGCTAAACTATATCAAACCTGAATCTGAATCTAAATTGCTTCATCTCATCCATTGATCTTCTCTCTATCCATTTATCCTCTTGAATTTTCAGTTTGTCTTCTAAAATTGATAAGATATCCATTTATCTTCAGCAAAACCAATAGGTTTTTAAACAATCCATTTTTCCTTTGGAATTAGATAATATTATCTTATCTGATATATCTAGTTTTTAGATAAGATAGCTTATAGAACCTTTGGATTTAAATCGATCCCCTTTCTTTTAAACTTTTGAATTTAATTGGATAAATTTCATGATTATCTTCTCCCTATCATACCCTGCATGAATTAGGACATTAAGACAAATTATTTGCAATATTCATTACAGAATATATATAGGAATGTAATAATATTTATGCAATATATGTGTCCAAACACACTTCCACACTTACCTTTTGCTCGTCCTCGAGCAAAACAAAGAGAAAAGAAAAACTATACTGACCAAACCTAACTCACTTTCGTAAAATCACGGTTGCACTTAGCACGTGTAATAAGCCGTTAAACCTCTAGGTTGCCCCTAGAGGACGAGTTTTGTCTCGTGACGGTTTTCAATGGATTGCACCCACAAAATCCATGAAGAAAAAGAAATGAATTGTTAGTATTTTTTTGAAAACGCATTTTAAAAGGAAAAAATATTTGAAGTATTAATGTAAAATTTCAAGTAATTTATAAGTCATAGGATTATCAAAACTTAGTCATTCTTAAACTTAGTCTTTATTCAAAAGCTTGTTTTCAATCAAGGTAAAGATTAAAATTGTATTTCTCATCTACTCTATTATTTTACCCTAAGTCATATGCATCATGTGACCATGAAAATTTGGCTCAAGATTCTTCAACTCTAACTCTTATGCCTTATTATTTTTCTTTCTTTTTTCTTTTTCCCTTAGCTCTATTAGGCTTTCTAATTTGCCCATGTAACGAGCCTTAGTCGCTGACTCTCAAACTAGATGATTTTAAGGCACCTGGTGAGAAAACAGCCAAAGGGCTTAGGACTCGAGCAAATAAGACCACAAAACTAAGAATTTTATTTATATGAACCACTTTAGGCGTGAATACTTATACTTTATGAGGCACAAATACCCAGCTTAATCAGAGAATTTTTTTTATATATGTATATGTATATATATATATATATATATATATATATATATATATATATATATATAATATATATATATATTATATAAGGCATAAGAATCTCTGTTTTAGAACCCTAAGTGTGTAAGTGTATAAAGTATGCATATTTCATCATGGTAAAAATTAAAACTAAATTACTTTTCTAATTTTTCTTCCTAACCTCAAAATTAAATAAATAATTTTTTTGATCTAGTATAAGAAATCCTAATTATGATCCTCTTATTTCTTAAAATTAACTTAATTTTTTACAAAAATAATTCAAAATATTAATTTCCATTTGAAAAAGTTTTTAAAGAAAGAAATATTTTTTAATTAGTAAAATAATTCATCAGATTTGAGTTTCAGTAGTGAAAGTTATGATTAAAATGCTAAACTATATCTAGCCTGAATCCGAATTTAAATTACTTCATCTCATCCGTTGATCTTCTCTCTATCCATTTATCCTCTTGAATTTTCAGTTTATCTTCTAGAATTGATAAGATATCCATTTATCTTCAGCAAAACCAATAGGGTTTTTAAACAATCCATTTTTTCTTTTAAATTAGATAATATTATCTTATCTGATATATCTAGTTTTTAGATAAGATAGCATATAGAACCTTTGAATTTAAATCGATCCCCTTTCTTTTGAACTTTTGAATTTAATTGGATAAATTTCATGATTGTCTTCTCTAGGTCATACCTTGCATGAATTAGGACATTAAGACAAGTTATTTACAATATTCATTACAGAATATATGTAGGAATGTAATAATATTTATGCAATATATGTGTCCAAACATTGAGCTTGTAGATGTTTGTTGTCCAACGCTTCTGACTTATGGAGTCGCAATCAAAACTTCTCTTCGTCTGTCATTTCTGTCATCAAAGCAATGCGCAGAGATAGAATCTGAATATTCAGTGGGAGTGCGGCTTCACATCCGTACACCAAGAAAAACGACGTAGCTTTTGTCGGGGTTCTCACCATTGTGCGGTAGGCCCAGAGGCATTCGTTTATTTGTTGTCCCAGTTGCATTGGCTTTTTGAGATTAACTTTTTGAGAATCTTTCTGATAGTCTTATTAAAGGCTTCTATAAGACCGTTGGCAGCTGGATAGTATGCTGTTGAAGATACACTTTGAATCCTGAACTTGTTACAGAACTTCTGAAACGCTTGGCTAACGAACTGGGGTCCGTTATCATGGATGATTCATCATGGTATACCAAAGCAGTACAGGACGTGATGCTTGACAAACTTGATCACGTCTGACGTCTTTACTTCCTTAAGGAGGATAGCTTCCGCCTATTTTGAAAAATAATCAGTTATTGCTAGAATAAACTGATGTCCTTTTGAGGCTGATGGACTGAGAGGTCCATTAACATCCATTCCCAACATCTCAAATGGCCAAGGGAAGGATGTTGGGTGAAGATGACCAGGTGCCTGATGGATGAAGTCACCATGGATCTGGCATGCATGACACCGTTTGACATAGGCGATAGCATCAGGAATCATCTTCGGCTAGTAGTAGCCAAGTCTTCGCAACCGATCTCCTAGTTTAGAGCCAGGTTAGTGAGCTCCACATGTACCATCATGAGCTTCTTTGAGCACCTCTTATGCCTCTTTGTGTGAAAGACATCGAAGTAAGATTTCATCATACGACTAGCGATATAATGTTCGCATTGTAATAAAACTGAGGAGCTTTTCTTCTGATGGCAGCTGCCTCCTTGGGGTCGTCAGGCAGTATGCCATACAAGACGAAGTCAATGTAAGGGAATCCCCAATCCCTGAGTTCAAGACTTGTCGAAGTTTCAAGAACCTATTTAACTTGAAGGTCTCCTCTTGGAGTTTTACTATCTTTAAGGGTGAATTTTCAATAGTACAAATCACGACTGTAGACAAGCACTCTCTCTTCTGCTCCAAATGAAAGCGATAGCGATGCAGCAAGTGATGCTAATGCATCTGCATGTGCATTTTATTGCCAAAGTACATGGTCAATGAGGAAGCTTTTGAACTTCTCAGCCATGTTGATAGTTGCAATGTGGTAGGATATTAGATCCTCATGCCAGACTTCGTACTCTTCTCGGACTTGATTGACAATGAGCTTTGAGTCACCGTATGCTTCAAAGTGCTTGACACTGATCTCTTCAGCAAGTTGCATTTCAATTAATGAGCATTGTAGTCTACCATGTTATTGGAATACGGCTCAGTTAATGAGAATGCACAGAGAATCATGTAATTATGTGGGGAAATGAGTACCACCCCCACACCTGCGATGACACTTCCCTCAGGACCTGTTCTAATGCTCCGTCGATGAACAGTTGCCACACTTGTTCTTATGGGGAGACGTGGGTTGCAGTAACTTCTGCAATCTCATCTAAAAGATTGTTATAAAGTTTTTAACTTCCTGGAACTGGATGGTCGGCCAGGAAGTCTACCACAACTTGACCTCTGATCGCCTTTTGTGGCATGAATTGCATCTTATATTTTGAGAATACTATGGCCCATTTTGCTAATCTGTAATTCAGTGAAGATGGTCTTGTCATGAGTAATCGCAAGTGATTAACTCTGAAAATGACGTGAATGTGTTGCCCTACAAAGTAGTGTCATAACTTCTGGATGATGATGACCAAGGCTAAGCATTCCTTCTCGATCGGGTTATAACGGTGCTCTGCCCCCAATCATTGTTCTACTAAAGTAATAGATCACTTGTTCATGATTTTGATCATTGTTCTGAGCTAGCAAAGCTCCTAGAGAATAATCCATAGCTCGAACATATAATAGGAACTGTTTTCCTGATATTGAAGCTACCAGAACGGGGAGGGGGTGTGAGATACTCCATGATCTCTTCGAACGCTTGTTGGCAAAGAATATACCAAATGAATGAGACTCCCTTCTTCATCAGTTTGGCGAAGGGTTGCCAATGTCCTAAAAGATTCGATATAAATCTCTGGATATAAGCCAATCATCCCTGTAAGCCTCTGAGTTCCTTGAGATTTCTCAGAGGTTGCATCTCTTGGATGGCGCAGACTTTCTCCGAATCCAGATGAATTTCTTTGCATGTAACAATAAATCTGAGGAATTTTCCACTGGCTACCCTCAGGAAGGACTTGGTTGGGTTCATCTTCAACTGGTGAGCCCGCGTGATGTTGAAGACTCTTTTCAGATCCGCGAGATGATCGCTTTTACTGCGACTTTTCACAGCGATATCGTCGACATAGCATTCTACAGTCTTGTGTATATGCTCATGGAAGATCACATTCATGGCTCATTAATATGTCGCACCAGCATTCTTCAAACCAAAGGGCATTACTATGGGGAAGTATACTCCCACAGGCATTCTGAAAGATGTGTGCTTTTCATCTTCAGGATACATCTTAATTTGATTATACCCTGAGAAACCATCCATGAAGGACATTCTCTCAAACCTGCACGTGTTGTCAATTATGATACCTGTAATTGGGAGTCAAAACTCATCTTTAGGACAAGCGGCATTTAGATCTCGAAAGTCGATGCAAATCTGGATCTTTCCATTCTTTTTGGGGATGGGACTATGTTGGTCACCCAATCAGGATGTTTCTCTTCCCTGATGAAACTAGGATCTATGAGCTTCTTGACTTGCTTCCATAATATTAGGATGGAACCATCATTGCTGTTGATTGACTGGCTTGACGTCCGGGTTGATATTAAGGCGATGCATAGCAATCTGGGGATCAAGCTCGACATGTCCTCATAATTCCAAGCGAAGACATCTTTGTACTCTCGTATGAGATGTACTAAGTCTTCTTTCTCAGAAGGTGACAAGCTTTCGCTTATGAAAATAAGCTTAGGGTTAGCCTCATCCCAAGATTTATTTGAGTCACTTTATCCTCTGTGGGCGGTTCATGTTTTTCAAAGAGTATATCCTAAAGAGTATTTAAGTGTTTAATCCATGGATCAGAGTCTGACTGGATCAATTCTTCAGATTCTATAATATCTTCTCTGTCATCTTCAAAACAGCTGGCTGATACCATGTTCACTGAGAGACTTTCGAAGATAACACCGATGCTTACATCTGAGTCCAGGATGATGTTGTTGATAAGCTGTCATGATAGACTTCTTCAGATTCAGAATCTGATGAAACTGACATAGATACATAATCCAGTCCTTTCCGAGTTTTGTGATAATAGTCAGGGTCTTTGCCTTTCAGTATAAATGAATGGAGTAATGCTCGCTTTCCTTTGCTGAAATTAAGGCCTGATCCTTTGGTAAGATCATACCCCATTCTTGCCATCATGTGATGTCACTTTTGTCCATAATAGAAGAATTGTGGAGATTCAGACTCACCCCCTGAGCTTTCACAAGCTATGAGCTCAGGCTCGATTCTTCCAAAAAGAATTGGCTTTTGACCCTTCCGCTTGGCTGGTACTTCAAAGTGACCTTTGCGTGCGTTGCTGAACTTTTCGCATACCATAAGGGATAACTTTATTAGTGCACGCAATGATGTCAGGGCATCCATTGCTGATCAAGGGTCACTTTCTACGTCACTACTAGTGTCTGACGGTACAAAATTAGAAGCAAATACAGAAAAGTAAGCCAAATCTAGATTTTCATTAATAAATCACTCGCCTTCAATATTGGCGGTCGTATTGAAATCGAGCTTATCAATGCTCGTTACAAGGAAATTTATTTCCCGAAAACACTTCTTCTGGCTTCGTATCAGCTTCATTGCCAGAGTCGGGTTCTTTTAGGTGCGAATTCTCATCAGCCTCAAGAGAATCTTGATAGAGGAGGAAATCAATGAGGTAATTCTCGAATCCCTTGAACGAATGCCGTTCAGGAATCAATGTTCTTAGTTTTTCCTCTTCATCAACGTATTTCATCACTTTATAAAGAGTAGATGGGATGATGGAGTTGCGGTGAATCCAAGGTCATCCTAACCGTAAGTTGTACGAGGTGTCAGCGTCAATGACATAACATGCCACCTTAGATCTCAGGTCCCCAATTTGACATCTGAGTTTGATTTTTCCTATCGGGCGCGTACCATTGGTGTTGAAGCCATAGATGGTTGTCTGAGTGGTGCTTAATCGGTGTATGGGGATCCCCAAATGCTGAATGATCCTGCAAGGCATAATGCTCAACACAGATCTCGAATCAACCTGAACGGCTCACTTCAGATGATCCGATATACCCTGTGTAATATAGAGGTCTATAATGTTTTCCTTTAACTTGCATGTCTACTGGGGTGAAGGTGATGCATGGAAACTACTTTGAGGATTGATGACAGTGCTTGTCATCTTCTTCCTCTTGCATAGTTGGAATCTGGGCCATGAAAATCTCAGAATCAACTAATACTTCTCTTAGAGCTTCCCTCGTGGACTTGGAGAATCTGAGAACACTCATAAATGATAATCCGAGCAGAAAATTGGCTAGCTGAGCCAAGGCATCAAAATGGAAGGGAGTTGATGGTCCCACACCGTCTTTTCCTAGAGCTTTTACATAGCGAAGCTCCTTCTATTGTTCCACTGATGGTTTCCTGGATTGCTCGATTGTCTCCTCGCTGGCTGGGGAGGTTTACCATTAGCTCGCTGTACTATTTCAAGTATTGTTTGCCAGACCGAGTCTTCAATGTGAGAGGTGCACCTGCGTCAGCAGTAAAGGTGGACTCCTCTTCTCCTGAACTGGTAAGGGACGCGACATCTTTCTCTGTTTCTCTTGTAAAAATGCTCACCACATTACTAGAAAATGCTCTAACCTTACCTTTAGACTTCCTGTTTATGACAGTCATCCATTGTCGGCTTTCGAAAATATCAGGATAGACCCACATTGTCTCTTATCGAGAAGTAGGAACAGGAACAAAACCCTTCTCGTGATCAGTATTGATCACTCTTAGTTCCCCTCTCAGAATGGGAACCACCCTGGTTGGCATTGGTGGGAGATCTCGATAGAATTGAAGAGGTGATGTAGCTGTCATATTCGCAGTCACCTTCTTCTGCTCTGGACGAAGCTTAAGTACCTTTGCATCAGTCAGAACCTAAAGAACATCCTTGAAGTTGTAACAATTCTTGGTAGAATGTCCCAGCATCCTGTGATATAAATAGTAGCTAGGATCATCTGTCCTCCCCGCTTCTTCAGGACGTCTGGCCTCTGGCAGTTTGAATTTGTTACTCTTTTGGAGTAACTTGAACAGAGAGACCACATGCTCATCCTTGGAGGAGTATAGTTTATTGATACGTGCTTGGTCGGGCGCTCCACCCCCTCTAACTGACTTGGGCTTCGAAGGTGACTTGACCTCCGTTGCCAGAGTATCTCTCCTCCTTAGTTGAGAATATGACTCTGGAGTGCGTCGCGTCAGTTTGTCCAGTCTTGGTTTGCTATCTTTTTCTTCAGCCTTGACCATGGCGACAATTTCCTCCACCTATTCACCTTGTAGCACCAACTGCTTCCAAGTGCGGTATTCTGCTACTACTATCTAGGCAAGGAGTGTGGTTTGCAAGTTGTAGTTGCATGTTTATTCCAGCATAGACTGGGACATGCCACATGGACAATGGAGTGCCATACTCTAAAATCTCTCCACAAAGGCTTGGATAGACTCTTCTTTCTTTTGTTTTATGGCAAGGAGAGTCGGCATCGCTACCTCCGTGTCATCTTCGAAGAGCGGACTAAAAAGAGCTTTTTCAAGTCGGCCCAAATCTCGATGGAACCTGCAGGCAACTTCATAAACCACTTAAAGGCGATCCCCTTGAGGTTGCTAATGAATAAATGAGCCATGATGGCATCGTTCAATACGACATTCCCAGTTTGAGATTTAAAGTAGTATATATGCTAGTTCGATGACCCTTTATCGTCGAAAGTATGGAGGGTCAGTGCCTTAAACTTGGGAGGGTAGGGAGACGTGTCCCATTCCGCTAGGTAGGGCCGGATTATCCTCACATCTTGAAGGCTGCCTCGGTTTGCAAGGACTTCGAAGCGTTGCTTCAATTCACCCATCCTCTTGAAATGACGAGATCCATTTTTTGAGTCATCCTTCTCTTCAGATGAAGATTTGGGGGGCTCAGAGTTGGGATGCTCTTCACTCTCAGTGTTTGCAGAAGATGAGCTTTCTCCTTCCTTTCTTTTGCTTTTGGATTTGTTGGAAGGAGTTTTGCGCTTTGGTTTCTTTTTCTCCCTAAGCAGTTGTGAGAGTATTTGCTTAAGGTTGTCGATAGATTCTTGCTGAGTTTGAATCATATCAAACTGCTCCCTTTGAACTTGGGCCTGCTTCTCAAATCACTTGGCCACTTCCTCAGAAGTCCCCGCAATGTAAGCAAAGGCTGTTGTCTCCAAACTAGAATTAGAAGGCTGATCGACGATGGCGAAGTACTCGTCGTTCACCTCAATTCCTCTGGCCAATAAACTATAGTCAACTGGGGCAATCGTTCCTGTATGGGTCCGAGTGTATCGGTAGACCCCTTCAGGTTCGACAAGAATATCCTTCAAGCCTGGAGATCGTCAACATCCGACTCTTCTGAACTGACAGCCAGTTGCTTCCCTTTAGACTTACTTGGTGTGAACTCAGCCCCACCATGTTGCAGTTACCTACGGTATTCAACATCAGAGAATGACTTCTTCCTCCAGGATTACCGTCTCGTGGCCGAGTTTGAAGCCACTGATATCCGGCTAAAAATTGAGGGCATGGTTATTTGAAAGCTGCAATGACAATCAAAAAGTACTCTGAGATAAGTCTCTCGTAGTGGCATTGAGGAGTGATTTGATGGACACTCTTCTTCCTTGTCAGATAGTTTCTCAGATCTATTGTGGGTGTATCTAAAGAACTAGCCTCAAGCCCATAGGGGTGAGGGCTTTTTGGCTCTGCATCTTTGGCTTTGCAAGCCAGACGTAGACTTCGCGTTTAATGTGAAGCTCGCATTTCAGTTTAGTTGGCCTCTCAATGCGGTTCTTGCATTCTCGAAGAGAAACACATACCTCACATTTTGCTTTAGCCATTGTATGAATGATGGTCTCGCGCTCTGGAAGAGAGACGCGAACCTCGCATTTTTGTGTTGATGTGCGCTGAACACGGATCTCACATTGTGAACAAATGCGAATCTCGTGTTCTGGTCCAGAGACGTAGGTCTCAACCTTGCATTTTGTAGTAACAGCAGAGACTGTAATTGTAGCTTCTTCAACTTCTTAACGACGGGCACGTGGCACCTCCATTGTCTCTCAGCATTCCGGTTGAGTCACAAGGTTGTTAGGAACCCTCGGCAACATGAAATTGCAAAGTTTAGAGAGGAGAGTGATGGCAGGATTGATCTTCACCATCGCTTTGATCGTGTGTCGATGCATTAGCCCTGCGGGTCTCTTGAGAGACGTTAACGTGGGCCGCATGGGTTGCACAAGAGGTTTTCAGAACCTTATTAGAAGTGGCATTGCTTGCACTATGAGCAGGTGTGCGGGCTACTTCTGGAGAAATATCTGAAGAGATTTGAGAGCGATTTCTCGAAAAGACTTTGCGGTACTTGATTAGTCTCTAAACATGCACATTTCATACCACACCATCACATTTATTTTATATAAAAATGTTGCTAATAATGGTTTTCTTGTATGTTCCTAGGTCCATGGTGTGGAATGAAGAAGAAGCCCAAAATTCTCATTTATTTGATGATTTTTAGAGCCAAATATAGCCATTGACTTTGGAAGTGTGGTCTGGCACAGTACAGTACAGATATCTAGAAAGAAATAGAGGGACCAGCAGGGGGACACACCAGTAAGTGGTACCAGGAGGCGCCAGAAGTGCCGCAAAAATGCCGCATTTAAAACACGGCAAATGCCGCGTTTTCGCAGCAGTACTGGCGCAGTTGCGCCAGTACTTCGGGCCAGGGATTGTCTCCCCTGGCCCCTTTCCTCCTGTGCCATAAATATCCCCTTGGTTTTCCAGAGAAGGGGATATGCAGAATTGGAGTGTTGATGCTAGTTCTTTTTTAGGAGCTTGCTTGTATTTTCTTCTTCTTCTAACTTAGCCATTAGAGTGAAAGAGAGAGTGTGTACAAGTTGTATTTGAAGGTGACAATACTTCTCCTTCTTCTTTTCATTCCTTGATGTTTTTACTTGCTTTTATTTCCTTGTACTAGTGTAAAACTTTGCTCCTTCACTTCTCTCTTGTTTTTTGTACTCATGTCTAGCTAACTCTTCCATTGCTTGGCTAACTAACTACTAACCCACTAATCTCTAACAACTTGATTGATAACCCCAATGAGTCAATAGTGTCAAACAAGCCTTGTGCAAACAAGAGTTATGATATCTTAAGAAGAGAGTTCTAACTCTAACTTACTCACAAGTATTATCACTCTCATATTTCATTCTTAGTCGTTTTTGATGATTTATCATTTGTGTAGTATTGCTTGTTCTTGTCAGTTAGAGAAATCCCTATTCATCTTTGCTGATACCAATAGTACACTTGTTTCTTCCCCTATTCTCGCCTTCAATTGGATCTTGATAGGGGAATGGTCAAGTTTTTTTCATGTAAAGCTAAGTTTGAAGGGAAGAACTTTCATTCGATCTCCAATGTGAATAGTTCTTATGCACACGATTTATGCTTGCCTATGATCCATCATGAAGCAAGATCTTTAAGAAGCTAGAGATTTGTGGGAGCACTTAGTAGAAAGTTAGCCATGTGTTTTTACCTTTAATAAAACAAAAATCATTTTTACAGCCATCAAAACAATCTAAGAAATTTTTGAAGTAATACTTTTTTCTTTTCAATTCTTTATTTGAGACAAGAAACATCTTTACCATGAACAATGAAGCCGCATTCAAGATTTCATCGCTCCCCTCCTTGTGGATATAACCCGATAGCCACTTCACTATTTAGGTAGAATCACTAAAGCAGTAACATCGACCATCACTCTTCTACTTATTCTTGTGCATGCTTTCTAGTGATCAAATTTTGGCGGCATTGCCGTGAAGGAAATTGCTTTATTGTTCAACACTAAAGATTTTTCTTTATTTTTGTGTACAGGAGAAGTTGCCAAGGAGCTAACTATAACGGGAAACAAGATCAGTGGACAAAGATGCTGCACGAAGAATTCATTTGCCCTTGAAAAAATCGTGTAAAAGCGAATTTTTCCAATTGAAGTACTTACAAAAGCTCTTCTGCAGAGTTGCTGAAAATTGCGCAAATTGCTTTCTAAAACTTTTATCTTACTTGTATGCTTCACCTTTATACTTGTAGTAACTCAACAAAAATTCATTGGTTGTCAATTTAAAAATCGAAGTAGACTCTTGCATCTAGGGCACGTGTCTATTTCAGTTCATTTAAATTTCTGTTGAAGATAGCTGGAGAAAAGGTACATGTGCATATCATTTAGAATATGAATAACAACTTTGGGTGATTTATCGCTTTGAGTGTTATCTTGTTGTATATTGTACACAAGCACAAAAATTAATTTTAAGGGCAAATCCTAATAAAAAAGATAAGGTGGGAAAGTCATTACCCTTCCTTAGCCCAGAAACCATCTTCAAGTTCATTCACAATCCCATGCCTAGCTAAAATTTGATAGACGTTGGCCCCTAGAGACATCTCGGACTCATTAAAAGACTAACCGAGGGTGAAAATTTAAGAAGCATGCTCCTGCAAAATTGGTGTCTAAGAAAAGAGGATTACAACGTAAAGCCTCGAAAACTCCATGATTTGACGTAATAAAGGCCCGAGGCTCATGCCCGGATATCTCCTATCGAGTTTTACCCTTTTCTGGCCGATTAGTTGGTGGTCTGATTCCTGCAATGACCTCCCCCGGGTAGTGACTCGTTAGGAGTCATCTAGATCCAGGAACCTTAGACCAGACTTGGTGATTGATTTTCTTTTTCTTTTGTTTGTTTTTATTCTTTTTGATTGTATTGTTGATTGAACGTTGTTTGTGGTATGCTATATGCAAGAGTGGTTGAGAGATCCGTCCACATCTAGACTCGTCAAAAACATCTCTCTACCACTACCTCAGATTCCAGTGATGGCCTCGTTAAAAGACAGCCTATCCGAACATCACTACCTTCTTGTATAAAAACTCCGGAAGCAAATGAAAATAATTTTAAGTTTAAACCACAGTTTATAAACACTCTTTCTAAATTCTATGGTATGAAATCTGAGGATGCATACTTCTTCATTAGGGAGTTCGAAGAAGTTTGCTTAATGATGCGTATTCCTTAGCTACGAGACAACGCTGTCAGGCTACATTTCATTCCTTTTTCCCTGAAGGACCTAGCAAAGAAATGGATGTATAACTTTGCTGTAGACTCGGTCATCACCTGGGAGGATTTCGTGAAGGTCTTCTTGAAGAAATTCTATCCGATTCACAAAACCGCACTGATCAGAAAGAACCTCATGCAATTTAAATAAGAATCCAATGAACTTTTTTGGAGATACTTTGAATGATACAAAGTTCTCCTGGTACAATGCCCTCACTAGGTATAGAGAAATGGCGACAATGCCAAGTTCTCTATGATGGATTGAACTATCAAACGAAAATATTGTTGGAAAACATATGCCAAGGGGGATTCTTGCAGAAAGACAAGACTCCTGATATAACCTCTTTGAAGGTCTAGCTGAGAAAACCATTCAGTGGGAGCCAAGCCCCGAAAAACCTAAGAATACACAATCCATAAATTCTAGGGGTGGGCGCTTGTTTATAGATCATTTGTTGCTACAGAAGCAAAGATTGCCATGCTCGTGAGGAGAATTGAAGCATTAGAGACAAAAGAGAAAGAACCAGCCAAAGCCAATCAGATCAACCTTTCACAAATTCACAATCCGGGTTGCATGTATTGCCAAGCACCAAATCATGTTTTTGAATAGTGCCCAATATTCCAAGCTCACCAAGCACCACCGGAATATCTGAATGTGGCCAACACAAGGCTACAAAATAATCCATACTCGCAAACGTACAATCCCGGATGGAGAAGTCACCCAAACTTCTCCTGGAGCCAGAACAATCCCGTGAGACCAAACTTTCCCAATAATGGTCATCACTAGCACCATCAACAGCACTTCCCTCCCAATCAAGCATCCTCCTCTTTTCAAAACCAATCCACCTAAAGAAGACTTAGTGAACTTGAGAAGAGTATGGAGAACTTTTTGAAGACCCGCACCGCATTCATGCAGAACACCGAACAAATGTTGAACAACCACGCATAGGCAATTTCTCGACTAGAAGTTCAAATAAGTCAGCTAGCTAGTTCCTTGAGTGAGAGACCTAAGGGTACCTTACCTAGTCAATCACTAGCCAACCCAAAAACTCTAGTCAAATTTTTGAAGCTCAAATTAACAAGTGTAATGTTGTCCACACACTCAGGTCTGAAAAGAAGGTGGATAACCACGTTTCACATCCAGTAACTCCAACCCCATCCGGTTCTACTTCGCCTCTCCATCTGTTAGCTCGAGTCCACATAACTCAGACAAGGACAACACGGCTGAGAAAGTCCATAAGCCTATAACACCTTTCCCAAATAGGCTTAGGAATAATAACAAGAGTATGCACATGGACAAAAATCCTAGAAATGTTCAACTAGGTCAAGTTAAATGTTTCTCTTCTAGACGCTATCCAGCAAATCCCTGCCTATACTAAATTTCTGAAGGATATGTGCACAAAGAAGAGGAAGATCAATGTGCTGAAGAAAGTGTTTTTAGCGTCTAATATCAGTGAAATCCTGTCTGGTCCTATCCCGGTCAAGTACAAGGACCTCGGATGCCCCATAATTGCTTGCATAATAGGACAGATAGAGATTAGTCAGGCACTCCTTGACCTGAGGCATTAACTTGCTTCCTCTCTATGTGTATCAGCAACTTGGGTTTGGAGAACTGCGCCCAACACAAGTCACAATTCAGCTCGCTGACCGATCCGTGAAAGTTCCCAAGGGGGAAATCACGGATGTCCTCATTCGGGTTGGGAATTTCATCTACCCAATTGACTTTATTGTACTTGAAACTCAACCCTGAAATCACCTAGAGGGGGGGTGAATAGGTGATGGCTATATGTAATATGGCAATAATGCGAAATTAAAAATTCTACTTAACAAATTGCTCAAATTTAAAAGACTAACAATAATAAACACAATAAGTATTGCAAGAAATAAAGGAGTTTGAGTTTAGAGAAAATTCGAGCAAACGCAAACACAAGTATATGTTTCCGAGGTTCGAGCCACGCTCTACGTCCCCGCCTTCACACTTGAAGGATTTTCACTATTGTTGATCCCACTGGATCGCCAATACAAGGACACACTTGTCCTATCTCTCGTGATGTCGCAACACCACCCGGAGCACACTAGCTCGCCTGAGGCCGATGCCTCTACAACTTCACACAAGAAGAAAATGATCACACTTGATCGAAAATCGCTCACTAAGCACAATCCTATAACCAATATGTAGATGTAGAATTTGGGATTGTGTAATGCAACTATCTAGAGTGAAGTAGAGGTATAGGCTTCAAAAGGGTGTATAGAAATTTTGGCTTTGAAAATCTTTTCTCAAATAGAAGGCTTGAAAATCTTATGAAAATATCTTGTAAAATTGTTGTCTAATCATGTTGAAGTGACCACCTATTTATAGGGGTTGAGAAACAGGGTAAAAGTGGTGGAGAAACTCGTTGGGTGAAGATCCCAACAAAAGAGTCAGAAAAATATAGTTGTTGGAGACTGTCAGACTTTTCTGACAGCTGCCGGTCGACCGGGACGGTCGACCGCCAACGGTCATATTTCTGACCGTTGGGGGATAGCGGTCGACCGCCCCGGTCGACCCAAACAAACAGAGAGCACTGTAAGTGCCCCGGTCGACCCGAGCGGTCGGCCGACGTACACACATGCACAGCGTGCACGTCGGTCGACCGGGACGGTCGACCGGCTCCTGTCAGTTCTGAAAAATCAGACACTGCAGAAACCAGATCTTAGGTTTTTGGTTTTGGTCTTTTGGGTTAAGGTTTTGAACCTTGTAAAAATAGGAGTATGATCATAAGTTACTACTCTAACATGTTAAAATATTTTGATAAAAATCTCTTTGATAAAAACTTGTTTTTCCAAAAGTCGATTTTTCCAAAACTTAAAGTTTCTAAAACAAATTTCCAAAACATGTTAACTCTAAAACTAAGTTGGAAATAGAGATTGTTTTTGAAGCCATGAATCAAACTAAAGTAAGTGTGAGTGACAATCCCATAACTCTACTTCTAACATCTAGGTTTTGACAAAAAGTCTAAAAGAAAAAGTAAAAATACAAATCTTGGACTTTTTCATTGTCTTGATCTTGACTTGGTCTTTTCTTCAAATTCTTGTTTCCGAAGCTTTCTATTGTGCTAGGCTTTGGAATGCAAATCTTCAGCGGCGTCCAAACTTGTGAGTCTTGATAGTGGAGCCGTCAAATCAACCTGTTTAACCTGAAATACTTTTAAACAAAATTGTTAAATACATAACTAAATATGGTTTGTTATCATCAAAATATTCAACGGGATATTGGGCTAATGGCCTTTGGGCCAACAATCTCCCCCTTTTTGATGATGACAAAACATATATAGTTATCACAAATATTTTGGGTAGAGACTTCAAGTGAAGCTCCCCCTCAACACATGCATATAAAAAAATATGCTCAAGCATAGACAAATAGCATAAATGATAAATAACAATACTCATCCACAATACTCATGTCCATGCCAAAGGTACTCATGTCATAAAAGGATAACACATTTTTATAAAAACACAACATAAATATAAAAACATGTCCAGACACAATACAAAATACATGTCCACCATACAAAGATGTCCAAACACAATACCAGTACACAACACAAATACATAAGTCAAGTACACAAAAGATGAAATATATCTCTCTCATAAATAACTCTCCCCCTTTTTGACATCATCAAAAGGGGCAGGTCAGTCAGCACCACCAGCAGCATCGTCCTCTGAAGAACTCTCCTCAGTGTCGTCTTCCTCAGACGAACTCTCCTCAGCGTCACCCTCTGCCATTGTCTCATCATCATCATCATCATCCTCATGACCTGCCTCCTCTGGATCGATGCCAGCAACGCCTGGCTATGGAGGTGGAACAGCAGTAGGGTCTCTGGCAGGAAATGGAGGGCCGGAGGATGGAAGAGGACGAGCAATGGTCGTGGGATCTGGACCAAGCATATCGAATTTCGCAAATAGTGTCCCAAATTGCGAGTCCACGAATCTCATGGCGTTCGCAAAGTAAGACATGTCATTGCGAATTCCCTGGAAGCGTGAGTCCATCTCCGCGCGAAGGGCTGCATCTCGCTGCTCTATATCCACACGAAAGGCTGCGTCTCGCTGCTCGATCCAAGACTGGTGCTCCTGGATCTGAGAGCGAATCTCAGAAGAAATAAAGGACTGAAACTCAGGAGATAAAGATGGACCGGGAGCAGAGGAAATCCCTGGGGCCGAAGAAGACCCTGGGGCTGATGAAGATCCTGGAACTGGAACAGAAGGAGGCTGCTCAGGAGGGGCTCGACGAATCTGAGCCTGCATCCTCTTTAAAAGGGTGCAGTCCAAGTTCACAGAGGGTTCGGAGGGAGTTTCCGAAGAAAGATCAAATCCTAAATGTTTGAGAAGATAGGATATGAGCATGCCATAAGGCAAATGCCTACCGTACATGCGGATCTGATCAGAGGCCATGTGAGAAGCAATGAGATATGGGAAATTGATCTTAATGCCTTTGAGAAGGCAGTAGATGATGAGAGGAACTGGACCCCTAACATTGCTATACTCACCGGACTTAGGTAAAATATTATAGAAAACAAATTTGGCTAGGACTTGGGCGGTGAACGTGAACTTGTTCACTTCCTCATTCCTAACCAAACCGGGATTGTCATTCCCATGAATCAAGGAGGAAGCGGTGAGCGCATACTCACCGTCCGGATATTCAAAATCTTGGAGATTAAAGGTGTAAACATCAACTCCTCCAGAGGAGAGATGCAGAATATCAGCAAATTGGGATAGGGGAATGTCAATATCCTTCCCAAGAACACGAGATCTCACTCTATTTCCCTCAAAAGCAAAATTGGCATAGAAGTAATGCACTAATGAGGGGTACATAGGTTCCCTAATGGCCATGAATTTATCCAAAGAATTTCTTTTCAGGATACGAGGGATGTGGAGATGTTCAAAGTCTTTTAGAATCACACATCTCCCTGAAATAACAGCTTTCTTAGAAAGTATGATATATCGGTTTTCAGCTAGCTCATTAACAAAGGGTCTTTTAGGTTTAGGAGTGGTGGAAGATGAGGGAACTATACTTTTTCCCTTCTCAGACCTAGACCTCTTAGACATTTTTGGAGAAAAGAGTGATTTTTAGTTGATTTTTAGGGTAGATGGTTATGGCTTGATCTAAACAAAAAGAATCCTAAAAATCTTTGACAAGGAATTGAGATTCTAAAGGCTAGAAATCAAGATTTGAACAAAAGAGAGCATTTTTACCTAGTGAGAGAAACCCTAACCCTAGATCTTGAAATCCCTGAAATTTGTTGGTGAGGAAGCCCTGAGACTGAAGATCTAATCCACAAAGAGTGAATCCAACTTGATTTTAGAAGAAATTTGAGAGATTTTGAGTCTGGGAAATTTTTGGAGAAAAAGGGAAAACGGGCTCGCTGGATGGGTTGTGAGAGAGATGAGAGAAACTGTGAATAAATAGCAAATCTGGGGCTGAAATCGACGCACGGTCGACCGGGCCGGTCGACCCGAAAAACCCGAGAGCTCTGTAACTCAGAGCGGTCGACCGTACCGGTCGACAGGCAACAGAGAGCAAAAATTTGTTTTCTTTCAGGCAATGGCGGTCGACCGGGGTTAGGGCCGGTCGGCCGGCTTTGCCTAAAAACTGTGAACAGAAAGAGCTCCAACAAAAAAAAATTAAATAGAAATATTTAACAATTAAAGTAGGATATATGTAACATGCAGGAATACAACAATGTTTTTAAATCTTCATTAGGTTATCATATTAACCAAAAATATTCACACAAAACATTTTATTTAATTTTCATACAAAAACAAAGTTTTAGAGATGTTGAAGCCGAATACCCGGTGAAGGGTTCTGAACTTCATCCTCTTGATTCCTCTTGAATGAGTTGAGGTGCTCAATTGCCATCTCTAATGTATTTGCTTGAATATGAAAAATTTTTACAAAATTTATTTCTAGTTTTGAAAATACAATGTGTATATATAAACATAATCTAGGCTAGGCATGTGGACATACAATAAACATGGTATAAAAGACAAGATATACAAACATGGCATATACACAATCATGATAGAGATGTAGGTTTACACAAGCATATATCTATGTAGCATAAAAGTAAACTAACACTCCTACACATGTATATATATGACCAAAATTAAAAACTTTTAAATGGAGAAGTTACCAAATGAGGGCAATCTCCAAAATAGGTGCCTCCAAGATAGCGATGCAAGTGCGATGTGTTCTTTGAGCTTAGTTGCATCCACCACCCGGGCACCGTTTCCCCCTAAGTCTTGGAGGAAGAAGATCCACCTGTATCATCTAAATTTGGTGGGTCTTTTGGTACCCATATCTTTTGGGTCCTTTTGGATTAGTACCGGGACGAACCCAAACATATTTATTGTTCACATTATGTTTAGCAAAACAAAATTTTTCTAAATGGCCTTTGCGGCCACAATGCGTTCATATGTAAATTCTACCACTACCATACATAAATGCATGCTTGTGTGAGTGTGCATGTTTCCGTGCATGTATATGATGAGTGTGTTTCCCTTGGGTTACTCCCTTGGGAAATCTAGATGCAAACTTATTTAAATCAAAGGCACACTTTTTAAGAGTTGAATCTAAAACATCAACTCGTTTTTGCATTTCAACAAAATCATTTTTATTACAAGAAATAATGGGGGTTTTCCCTTTACAAGCTAACTTATGATTTTCAAAATCAATTTTTACTTTCTTAAAAGCATTTGACAAATCATTTTTCTCTTTTTCAATAACAATAATTTTATCTTTTAATAATTCATTTTCCCTTTTTAACTTTTTATTATGAGATTGAGAAATCTCATACCTATGTTGTAACTCTTCAAAAAATTGAGCTAACTCATCCATTGTTAACTCATCATCATCTATTGAGTTGTCAAGAGTTACCTTAGATGCATTCTCCCCATGTGCCATGAAGCACATGTTCGCGGCGTCGATTTCCTCCTCGGATTCTGACTCCGTGTCATCCCAAGTTGCTACCATAGCCTTTTTCTTCTTTGGGGCATTCTTGGAGGTGGTTGCTTGAAGAGCGGGGCAATCTGCAATAAGATGTCCGATCTTCTTGCAATTGAAGTAAGGACCGGGTTCTTCTCTTTTCTTTTCATACCTTCCTTGAGGTCTCCCTCTTTGGAAGTTGCTTTGCCTCCCCTTCTTGTAGAACATCTTGCCCACCTTCCGAATGAGCATGGCGAAGTCCTCATCGCAATCCTCCGATGAGTCATCCTCTTCAAGAATGGTTGGAGTGGCTTTGAAGGCGAGCGCTTTCTTCTTGGGCGCCTCCCTCTCTTCTCTAACCTTCATTTCCATCTCATGTGTTTTAAGATTTCCAATGAAGCCGGAGAAGTCCATCTCCTCCCGATCGTTGAGCTCCTTGAGGGTAGTAGCCTTCACTTCCTAAGATTTGGGAAGAGCCCGAATGACCTTCCGAATCTTTTGGTCATTATCGATTGCGTCACCTAGAGAAGATAAGGCATTAGTAATCTTGGTGAATCGCATGAGCATGTCATCAATGCTCTCATTATCAAACATATAGAAATTCTCATATTGAGAACGCAACAAGTCAATCTTAGATCTTTTGACTTGTGACGTTCCTTCATGAGTCACAATAAGAATATTCCAAACTTCAAATACGGATTTGCAATTTATGATGCGTGATAAGTCATCCTCATTTAAGGCTTGGGTTAAGGCATATTGGGCTCTAGCATTAGCTTCATAATCCTTGGAGGTATCCTCGGACCATGAGCTCTCATCAGTGAGGGGTTCTATAAATTCTTTTGTAATGGACCTAGCAACCCTAACTCCTAGGGACTTAAGGGAGAGGTTCATCTTGACCTTCCATATGGGAAAGTTCAAGCCATCAAACTTTAGTGGGGACTTGATGCTAGAAAAGTCAAGTGATGCCATGGGAAATGAGTAAAATGCACAATATATGAAGAATGCAACAAATAATATAGCCAATGACAAGGATCTCCCTAAGGTGGTTAAACCAAATTGTAGGGTTAGGCTCTGATACCAATTGAAATCACCTAGAGGGGGGGTGAATAGGTGATGGCTATATATAATATGGCAATAATGCGGAATTAAAAATTCTACTTAACAAATTGCTCAAATTTAAAAGACTAACAATAATAAACACAATAAGTATTGCAAGAAATAAAGGAGTTTGAGTTTAGAGAAAATTCGAGCAAACGCAAACACAAGTATATGTTTCCGAGGTTCAAGCCACGCTCTACGTCCCCGCCTTCACACTTGAAGGATTTCCACTATTGTTGATCCCACCGGATCGCCAATACAAGGACACACTTGTCCTATCTCTCGTGATGCCGCAACACCACCCGGAGCACACTAGCTCGCCTTGAGGCCGATGCCTCTACAACTTCACACAAGAAGAAAATGATCACACTTGATCGAAAATCGCTCACTTAGCACAATCCTATAACCAATATGTAGATGAAGAATTTGGGATTGTGTAGTGCAACTATCTAGAGTGAAGTAGAGGTATAGGCTTCAAAAGGGTGTATGGAAATTTTGGCTTTGAAAATCTTTTCTTAAATAGAAGGCTTGAAAATCTTATGAAAATATCTTGTAAAATTGTTGTCTAATCATGTTGAAGTGACCACCTATTTATAGGGGTTGAGAAACAGGGTAAAACTGGTGGAGAAACTCGTTGGGTGAAGATCCCAACAAAAGAGTCAGAAAAATATAGCTGTTGGAGACTGTCAGACTTTTCTGACAGCTGCCGGTCGACCGGGACGGTCGACCGCCAACGGTCATATTTCTGACCGTTGGGGGACAGCGGTCGACCGCCCCGGTCGACTTAAACAAACAGAGAGCACTGTAAGTGCCCCGGTCGACCCGAGCGGTCGGCCGACGTACATACATGCACAGCATGCATGTCGGTCGACCGGGACGGTCGACCGGCTCCTGTCAGTTCTGAAAAATCAGACACTGCAGAAACCAGAACTTGGGTTTTTGGTTTTGGTCTTTTGGGTTAAGGTTTTGAACCTTGTAAAAATAGGAGTATGATCATAAGTTACTACTCTAACATGTTAAAACATTTTGATAAAAATCTCTTTGATAAAAACTTATTTTTCCAAAAGTCGGTTTTTCCAAAACTTAAAATTTCTAAAACAAATTTCCAAAACATGTTAACTCTAAAACTAAGTTGGAAATAGAGATTGTTTTTGAAGCCATGAATCAAACTAAAGTGTGTGTGTGAGTGACAATCCCATAACTCTACTTCTAACATCTAAGTTTTGACAAAAAGTCTAAAAGAAAAAGTAAAATACAAATCTTGGACTTTTTCATTATCTTGATCTTGACTTGGTCTTTTCTTCAAAGTCTTGTTTTCGAAGCTTTCTATTGTGCTAGGCTTTGGAATGCAAATCTTCAGCGGCGTCCAAACTTGTGAGTCTTGATAGTGGAGCCGTCAAATCAACCTATTTAACCTGAAATACTTTTAAACAAAATTGTTAAATACATAACTAAATATGGTTTGTTATCATCAAAATATTCAACGGGATATTGGGCTAATGGCCTTTGGGCCAACAAACCCGTGTCAAACCCTAGAGCTTAGACTCCTATCATTTTAGGACGATCATTTCTTATCACTGCTAATGCAATAATCAATAGCAGGAATGGATCTATGAGATTGACATTTGCAAATATGATAAAGGAAGTCAATGTTTTCAACTTAGGAAAGCAACCCAGGGAGTTGGAAGATCAAACTTTCGAGGTTAACTACATTGAAAACTTAACAAGCGAGCATGAGGAGCTTGAAAATGAATTTGAGTTGGAAGATTTTAAGTTGGATGAATCGTTGATTCTGCTGTGGAATGGGCATCAAACCCTGTTATGTCAAATCCTCAAACTGAGTTTGCAAATTCCTCCAGTGAGTCCTTCCCTTCCTTAAAATTGAAAGCTTTATCGGAACACATTAAGTATGCATACTTAGATTAAAATGATACTCTTCCGGTCATAATCGCATCCCATTTGAGTAGAGAACAGGAAGAAAGCTTGATGTCTGTTTTAAAGAAAGAAAAAGGAAGCAATTAGATGGACCATGGGTGACATCAAGGGGATAAGTCCAGCAATTATGCAACACTGTATAAATTTGAACAATGATGCTACTCCCAAAAGGGACCCACAACGTAGGCATAACCCTATTATGCAAGATGTCGTGAAAACAGAAATTCTCAAACTTTTGGACAATGGGATCATTTATCCCATCTCCGATAGCCAATAGATAAGCCTTGTTCATGCTGTCCCTAAGAAAGCTAGCTTTACAGTGGTAGAAAATGAAAATAAGAAATTAGTGCAAACACGTTTACCAACAAAAATTCATGTTTGCATCAATTATCGAAAATTGAACGCTGCCACTCGTAAAGACCACTTTCCCTTGTTGTTCATCGATCAAATATTGGAACGTTTGGCTGGCCATAAGTACTACTGCTTCTTGGATGGGTACTCAGAATATAATCAGATCCCTATTGCTTTAGAGGATCAAGAGAAGACGACATTCACATGCCCATTTGAAACTTTCGCCTACAGACGTATGCACTTTGGATTATGCAATGCTCCAGTTACATTCCAATGGTGCATACTAAGTCTCTTTTTCGATATGGTAGAATAATTTTTAGAGCTCTTCATGGATGATTTATCCATTTATGGAGATTCTTTTGATCATTATCTTCATCACCTAGAGTTAGTTCTTCAGAGATATAAGGAGAAGAATCTAACTCTAAACTGGGATAAGTGTCATTTCATGATGAAACAAGGGATTATCCTTGGCCATAAAGTTTCAAGAATGGGAATTGAAGTTGACAAGGCAAAGATCAAAGTTATGGCTAAACTTCCTGTCCCAAGTGCGTAAGAGACATTCGTTCATTCTTAGGACACACAGAATTTTACCGACGATTCATCAAGGACTTTAGCAAGATTGCTAGACCCTTGACCAACTTGCTTAGTAAAGATGTGCCCTTCAACTTCAATGATGAGTGTTTTCTACTCATGAGAAAGACTAAAGAAAGAACTCATCTCTGCACCCATCATTTCAGCTCCAGATTGAACATAACCATTTGAAATCATGTGTGATGTCTCTGATTTTACTATCGGCGCTGTTCTAGGACAACACGTCGACAATAGGCAGCACGTGATTTATTACTCAAGTTGGACCCTGAATAACGCCCAACAGAACTACACAACGATCGAGAAGGAATTATTTGTCGTTGTCTTCACGTAGAGAAGTTCCATTTCTACTTAATGGGATCCAACTATGATTTTCACAGATCACTCCGCGTTGAAGCACCTTATGACCAAGAAGGAAGCTAAAGCCTGACTTTTTCGGCGGATCCTTCTGCTTCAAGAATTTGGCCTGAAAATCTGTGAAAAGAAAGGTGTGGAAACTGTGGTGGCTGACCACTTGTCAAGAATTCCTAACACACCTATAGAACAAACCTCGATCAATGAGTATTTCCCAAATGAGCCCATCCTCGCCATTTTGAAAGAACACTGGTATGCGGATATTGTCAATTATCTAGTCACCAGATAATTACCCGTTGAATGAACAAAGCAGGATAAGTATCGCCTCTTTGCCCAGGTTTGGTACTTCTTCTGGAAAGAACCGTATCTCTTCAAATACTGTCCTGACCAGATTATTCGGCGATGCATACCGGAGGAGAAACAAAAAGGTGTGCTCAATTTCTGCCATGAGCTTGCATGCAGAGAACACTTCGGTCCCCGCAAAACCACAGGGAAATCTTACAAAGTGAGTTTTACTAGCCCACTTTGTTCAAAGACTCCTTCCATTTTTGCAAATCATGTGCAAACTGCCAAAAAACTGGGATGATTTCGAGGTGAGACATGATGTCCTTAAACCTGATTCTTGAAGTCGAAATTTTTGATGTTTGGGGCATCGACTTCATGAGACCATTCTCAAATTCATTTGGTAACCAGTTCATCTTGGTTACAGTGGATTATGTTTTCAAATGGGTAGAAGTCGTGCCTACCAAGACCAACGACAACAAAGTTGTTGTCAAATTTCAAACATCTTCTCTCATTTTGGTACCTGTGAGCAATAATTAGTGCTAATGAGTCATATTTTTGTAATAGGGCTTTCGAAGCCCTAATGTAAAAATATTCCATCACTCACAAATTATCCACCCCGTATCATCCCCAAACGAATGGGCAGGTTGAAGTGGCAAATCGGCAAATCAAGCTCATTTTGGAAAAAATGGTAGGTCAAAACCCAAAAGAATGGTTGGTCAAGCTGATAGACGCTTTGTGGGCTTACTGAACTGCTTTTAAGACCATCCTGGAGATATCTCCATACATAATTGTATTTGAAAACGCCCGTCATCTACCTATCGAGTTAGAACACCAAGTCCTATAGGTCATAAAGCAACTAAACTTTGATCTGACTAGAGCCGGTGAATTAAAAAAATTGCAGATTTTAGAATTGGAGGAAATACGGAATGAAGCCTATGAAAATATACGAATCACAAAGAGAAGAACGAAAAATTTTCACGACCAAATCATCAACCGAAAATTTTTTGCCCCAGTCAAAAGGTTCTGCTCTACAATTTGAGATTTCACATCTTCGCGGGTAAGCTCAAAACTCGTTGTTCGGGACCATTTACTATATGTACAGTTTCTCTTCATGGTGCAGTACTGATTGTTGATCTTAAGAGTGGTGAGCAAATGAAAGTCAATGGATAAAGATTAAAATCGTTTCTGACCATCGAGCCTGAGTCACAAGATGAAAATGACTTGGGTCTTGTCGACCCATCTTAGGGGCTATTTTTTTTGGATGTAAAAGCTGTAAATGGCCGTAATTCATAAATGACATACAACTCAATTACAATTACGACGTTTGTTTGGACCGTAATTCGTAAAAGACTTATACAACCCAACTATCACTCACTTGCAACCCAATTACCACTCACTTACAGCCCATTTATAGTTAATTTTGTGGTCATGCAAATTTGTATTATTTTTTATGTTAACATTAATTTTTTTAATATTTAGCATTTTTAGTATTTATTTGCAATATTAAAAAATTTTAAATCACCAAATAGTTAATTTTGTCGTCAACTTTTCACTTACGACTTACACATTACGACAACCTAATATTATAAAACACAATACACTTTTCCAGTTACAACTTTATATTACCAACCAAATATAGTAAAGCTTACATGCATGTAACTCATTTACAACTGTAACAGAATTTATCAATTATGACTTACGAATTACGGCCAATTACGATAACCAAATAGACCCTACACATGACCACACCCCACCACAAACCACAAATGAAAAAAATGAAATTTTTTTAAAATAAATTAACATCAGGAGTTCTTTGTACATTATCATAATTCTTTGTATATCTTCCCTTACACCTGTTTATTGCTTTTGCATTCACATTTCATCCATTGAGAGCAATGCATTAGATAAGTGTGGGGGGGAGGGTACTAACATAGGATTTCTTTGTTCTTTTTCATTTTTAGTATATCTTTTTCTTTCTTTTTACTAAAAAAAAAAAAATCTTAAGCAGTAGAGAATTTTTTATAGTCTTTTGTAAAATACAAAATAGTTATAAGGGTTAAGAAAACCCAAGTTAGAAATTCTTTACTTTAGCCTAAATAAAAGAATATTGGTTGGATTAATAATTTAGGAGGAATTAGAAAAATTACTTATCTCTTTACTTTTTGCCTTAGTCAATATGTATTGATTACACACACTCTTGAAATTTATAGACAAAGACTCTAAGTGCCACAAAAAAAAATATATATATATAGTTATAAACCCAATTATGCTGGATAATTGTGCCTCAAGAAGCATTATTATTCATGCCTAAAGAAAATAGACCTTAGTTTTGTGGCCAAATTTACTAGAGTATTTAACCTAAGGGGTATTTTCTCACCTGGTGCCCTAAGACCGCATGGTTTGGGAGTCATCGGTTAAAAACTCGTTACACAAGTAAATTAGAAAGCCTAAAAAAATTAAAGGCAAAAATGGTACATAAATAAACACTCATAAATTTTGTGGCGTTAGAGTTTGAGTCAAAAAATTCCAAGTAAATTATCACGTCACACAATGCATATTATTTAAGACAAAATAACAAAATATATTTGAAGTACATAATTCCTCTTAAACTTAAATAAAGACCATATTTTTGCATGAAGACCAAAGTATAGGAAGGACTAATAAGGGTTAGACCTAATGCTTATAATTATTTAGCTATTTTTAGTAAAGAGATTAAAAAGCCTTTTTCTACTTTAAAAAGATTTTTCAAAAACAACTAATATTTTTATTCTTTTCTTAGATTTTGTGTGTGTAATCCGCTGAAAACTCTCAAGAGACAAAACTCCTCCTCTAAGAAAAACTTAAAGGCTTAACGACTTGTTACACATGATTAGTACAATCGCGTCACCTGCGAAAATGGTATAATAATTCTCTTGATTTTTGTTTTGCTCGGGATGAACAAAAGATAAGTGTGGGAAGTGTGGGGGGTGTGATTAGTCTCTAAACATGCACATTTCATACCAATCTATCACATTTATTTTATATAAAAATGTTGCTAATAATGATTTTCTTGTATGTTCCTAGGTCCATGGTGTGGAATGAAGAAGAAGCCCAACAATCCCATTTATTTGGTGATTTTTAGAGTCAAATATAGCCATTGACTTTGGAAGCATGATCTGGCACAGTACAGTGCAGATATCCAGAAAGCAACAGGGGGACCAGCAGGGGGACACACCAGGAAGCAGCACCAGGCGGCACCAGAAGTGCCGCAAAAACGCGGGCAGTACTGGCATAGCTGTGCTAATACTTCGGGTCAGGAATTGTCTCCCTGGCCCCTTTCCTCCTGTGCCTATAAATATTCCCTTGGTTTTTTAGAGAGGGGGATATGCAGAATAGAGTGTTGATGCTAGTTTGTTTTTAGGAGCTTGCTTCTATCTTAGCCATTAGAGTGAAAGAGAGAGAGAGTGTGTACAAGTTGTATTTAAAGGTGACATTTTATGCAAGTAATACTTCTCCTTCTTCTTTTCATTTCTTGGTGTTTTTACTTACTTTTATTTTCTTGTACTAGTGTAAAACTTTGCTCCTTCATTTCTTCTCTCTTGTTTTTCTTACTCATGTCTAGCTAACTCTTCCATTGCATGGCTAACTAACTACTAACCCACTAATCTCTATTTGATTGATAACCCAAATAGTCAATAGTGTCAAACAAGCCTTGTGCAAATAAGAGTTATGACATCTTAAGATGAGAGTTCTAACTCTAACTTACTCACAAGTATTATCACTCTCATATTTCATTCTTAGTCATTTTTGATGATTTATTATTTGTGTAGCATTGCTTGTCTTGTAAGTTAGAGAAATCCCTATTCATCTTTGCTCATACCAATAGTACACTTGTTTCTTTCCCTATTCTCGCCTTCAATTGGATCTTGACAGGGGAATGTTTAAGTTTTGTCATATAAAGTTAAGTGAAGGGAAGAATTTTCATTCAATCTCCAACGTGAATAGTTCTTATGCATACGATTCATGCTTGCCTATAATCATCGTGAGGCTAAATCTTTAAAAAGCTAGAGATTAGTGGGAGCACTTAGTAGAAAGTTAGCTATGCGTTTTTACCTTTAATAAAACAAAAATCGCTTTTACAACCATCAAAACGATCTAAGAAATTTTTGAAGCAATACTTGTTTTCTTTTCAATTCTTTATTTGAGACAAGAAACATCTTTATCACGAACAAAGAAGCTGCATTCAAGCTTTCATCGCTCCCCCTCCTTGTGGATACGACCCGTATAGCCACTTCGCTATTACAGTAGAATCGCTAAAGCAGTAACATTGACCATCACTCTTCTACTTATTCTTGTGCATGTTTTCTAGAGATCACAATTGTCACATTATCTTGGAGATAACGGAGCCCGAGGAAAGAAATTCCTCAAACTTCCCTTGGTCAAATTCAACGACGAGCGATTCCACTATCCTCCCGAGGAGCTTGACGTCAGCTTGCATCATGGCATTCTCATCAGTTGAGAATGAAGTCTCCAACGGAAGCGCCATCTTTTGTTCGATCAAAAAATTGATTGAGGCGTGTAAAAATTTCTCTGATATGAAAAAAATTTACAATGGATCAATTTCTGATTATAAAAGAGAGGAGAATAACTGAATCTCCCCTTTGTTTAGTGTTGGGTTTTTGATGTGATGATGGAAAGTGATTCTTATTCTCTGTTGACCGGCTGAACGACAAGCTTCTCTTCGATATCTACTTCGAGTTACTCTCAAAAAAGCAATAAGAAAAGAACTGCATTTTAATACAATAAGTGTTTAGAGCTCTCTGATTTCTCTCTCTCTCTCTCTCTCTCTCTAAACCTTTGAGGTTGAAAAGAAGAAGCCTTTAACTTGAAAATTATCAGCCTCCCCTCCAGGAAAAGATCTCTTGTCTAAGAGAAAAATTCTCCTCCTTCATAGCTCTCGAGGCAATGTATAGGGGGTCTTAGGGGTATAATCATCCCCTAGAATTCCTCCATAATGAGGTTAACTCTCACATTACGTTGGGAGTTAATTGACCCAGTAATGGGGGTCAGTTACAACAGAAATGTACGTCTCATGTTGGACGCGGACATTACTCTGTTGTGTAGACGCGGCTCTCACAGGCTTCTCATAGCGGTATTGAAGTCAAAACGCGAAGCTTACATGCACGTGTTGAAATTGAAAGGTAGAGTTGCTCAGACCCGCGTTTGAAGAGAAACGCGGAGTTACTCAGACCAGCGTTTGAAGTGAAACACGGAGTTGCTCAGACCCGCATTTGAAGTTCGTGTTTACCCTTAGATGCGAGGTTTGCGTTTCATTTGAAACACGACTTTCGCGTTGAAGTGAGGTCTGCGTCTGAGAACTTGTCTTTATTGATTTTTAGACAGCCTAAAATGGTCGCTCATAAACTTGTCGAAACACTTGTACCACTGTCTCGGCAACTGCTTCAGTCTATATAGCGACTTCTCAAGTTTATACACCAACTTCTCCTTCCCTACAACTTTATACCCCAATGGTTTTGTCATGTAGATCTCCTCCTCAAGATTACCGTGCAGGAAAGCAGTCTTCATATCGAGCTGATCCAGCTCATAGTCATTCTATGTTGCAAGTACCAAGTATACAAATGGAAGAGTGTTTCACAACCGGTGAGAACACTTTATTGTAATCTATACCCTCCCTCTGAGCATAGCCCTTAGCTACCAATTTGGCCTTGCAATGCACACTACCATCCGGAGATTCTTTTTTCTTTGCATAAACTAATTTGCATCCAATGACCTTCTTCTCTTTGGGCAACTCTGCGAGTTCTCATATGTCATTGACATGGAGAGACACAACCTCCTCCACCATAGCCTTCCTCTATAATTTAGATTCAGATCTTAACTCTGCTTCTCTAAATGTACTTGAAACACTATCTTCAACGACCTCTATTGAAAGTTCATAGGCCACAGCCATATCCAAAAAATGAGTAGATTTTTATATATTTCTTTTGGGCTTGTGTGCGATAATTGAATCCGGGACCTGACCCTCTGGCTCCGGATCCTTAATCACATCATCTGTATCTTCCTCTTCTACATGATGCTCGAACTGTGTCACAAGAGTCGGCATCCCAAACGATACAGTACTATCTGGAGATGGTGAAGATGCATCACTCTCTACCCTTTACGATATCCCCTTGGTCTGGCCACTCTCCATCTGTTGAGAACTTGAAGTCTTCATCATAGAAGATTCATCAAAAGTGCCATCTCTGCTCAGCACTATCTTCCGGTCTTCAGAGTCTCATTGCTTGTATCCTTTCACTCCTCTTTTAAACCCTAAAAACATGGCCTTTCTAGCTCATGGTTCCAACTTACCATCACTCATATGATAATAAACTGGACATCCAAACACACGGAGCATGTCATAATCTGTAGCAGCTTTGCCCTACACATTTTCATCGAAGTCATTGCTCCTATCGCAGATAATGGCAATCTATTTATAAGATGACTCACATAAGTCATCGATTCAGCCCAAAAAGACTTGTTCAGTCACAATTTGACAACAAGCATCGTATGTTCTCCAGCAAGGTACAGTTAAATTTTTGTGTCACCCATTTTGTTGCAGAGTTTCTCTAACTGTGAAGTGTCGCTCAATGCCTTCATCACGACACAACTGCAAAAATAGATCACTCCTGTACTCTCATTCATTATCGGACCTGAGTATCTTTATATTTCTGCTGGTTTACAACTCCATTCTCCTTCTCCACTCCACAAAGATACCTAGAACTTCGCTTTTATGCGACATGGTGTACACCTAATTCTGCCTAGAGTAATCATCCACAAAGAAGACAAAATAGTGTTTCCCTCCAAGAGATGCATTCTAAGAGGGACCCCAAACATCTATATGCACATAATCAAAAATTCTTTTTGTATGGTGAATGATTGAGTTGAAACTTGCACACAAAAAATACAGAATTTCAGAACTTAAGAATAGAATGTGTGCAAGTTCTCAATACTACCACTATAGCAAGTGGCTATGAGGGTCATGATCCACAAGGAGAGACTAGCGATGGAAGCTTTTTGTAAGTTCTCTTTACTTCACTTGAAATGATTAAAGTTCTTCTTTTAGTTCTTGAAAAGAAAATGAAAAAAAGATATAATTAAGTTAAGAAGAAAATGGTAGATTGAGAAGGTGGAGAAATTAAAAATGAATTTATATAAAGAAATTAAAAGAATGAATAAAAGAGCAGAGAGATGGTGATGTTGGTGATCTAAACTAAAAATTAAAAGAAAAAAAACCTAAAAGAAATACTTACCTTCTTTAGTTGATGACTTACCATGGATCGTTAGCACGTTTTCCTTACTTCAGAGGCGATCAACGCATAATCCATAAGATCGAGCTCAACCCCCATTCGCATTACATCATCAAGACGAACAAGAATGAAATGATAAAGAATATTGAGGAGGATCATCATGAAATATCGGTGAAACACACAACAAGGCTATACCGATGCTACTAGATTCGCTTAGATACTCATCAAAAATCAAAAGAGGACGTGAAAGAAAACAAGAATAAAGAAAAAAAAGTAACTTTTGATTTGATTAAATAATAATGAAAGAAAAGATGAATACTTACACCGGTGTCACTCTCAATACAAGTACCTTTCTCATTCCTCCATGAAATTCTTCTCTCCTCTCAGTTACATAAAGAAAATAAAAATTAACATTAAAAGAGAAACAAAAATCTAGGTTGAACCTATACAAGAATCTATTCTGCTATTTGCTTGATCGACCTTCCTTTTGCCTTTACGAATTGCAGTATTTATAGGATAAAAGGAGTGGCAAAGGGTGGTGAAGAGATGAGCTCAAATTGCTGCCTAACAACTAATATCCTTATCCTTGTTATCCCTTTGTATACTGATAAGTTCATCTCTGGACTTCTGGATTTGGGATTATCTTCATTGATTTCTCAAGTAAGGATAATAAATTCAAATAAATCTGATTTAGTTTGAACAGATTTGATAATATCTCCTCTCTATTATCCCATATTTTCTGATAAGATTTGCCTCTGGACTTCTGGATCTGGGATTATCTTTGTTGATCTTCAAGTTAACCAAACGGATCTAGTTTTAACTGATTTTATCTGGTGTTAGCTTCTCTGATTTGCTCTAGTCTTTGGATAGAATTGTTTCTAAACCTCTGAATTTGAGTAGATCTTCATTGATTTGCTTGAGCGTTTAAAACTCTAGATTTTATTGGATAAACTTGTCAATTTCTTCTCTTTCTCCATAAATTAACCTACATACCATTAGACATTAAAATGGATTAAATAGCAGAGTTTTATTACAAAATAAATGTGAAAATATGAAACATGTGACACTAAATATGCAATGCATGTGTATAATCAGTGAATCACGGTGCCAAACTTCACCTTGGTCTTCTTGCCCAATACACAGTGCTGACAGAATTCCAACTTGCAGGTCTTTGCAGCCTTCAATAAGTTTTGCTTTGTCAAGGCTTGCATAGACTTCTCACATACGTGACCAAGTCTCATATGCCATAACTGAGTTGCATTTACATCTGAAACTACTAAGCCGTCAAAGAACCTGTGACTGTACTGCCCTTCAAGTAATACAAATTTTTGTCTCTGACCCCCTTCATCACAACCAAGGACCCCTTCGTGACCTTAGAGAATTCCATTTTCCAACGTCACATTGAGCCCTTTCGACTTCACAGCTCCAACTAAGATGATGTTCTTCTTCATCTGAGGAACATATCTCGCATCTGTCAAATCCCTAACCATACCATCAAACATCTTGATTCTAACCGTACCTATCCTAATCATTTGATATGCAGTGTCATTTTCCATGATTGCTACACTACTGGCCAACTTCTCTAAACTATAGAACCATTCCCTCCTGGGACATATGTGATAGGTAGTCCCCATGTCCAATAGCTACTCCAAAGCATCCAAGTAACATATCGATGGTGCGATAGGGAGTGAGAAAGTAGAAGAATCAGATTCATTCTCATATGACTTGGCGACATTCACCTCTGATGGTTTTCCTGTCTTCTCCTTTAGTTTGTTCTTCTTCTTGAGCTCGAGACAATGCTTCTTCCAATGACCAGTTTATTTACAAAATACACACTAATCACGAGTCAAACATGGTAGCCACATTGTGACTTAAATTTTAATCTACCACGATTTCCTCCTCTTTGATTTGGACTTCTTCCTCTCACGGTTAATGCCTCCACCGATGTACCACCAAGGGATTCCTTATCCTTTCTTCTCAACTCGAGATTTACAAGGGCGGTAGTGACCTCACTATAGCTCAGCAATGTTCTTCCATTTATCAGGATAAGGATAAATGTCTCATATCCCTCATCAGAGAGAGAACTCAATAAGATCAAAGCTTTGTCTTTCTCGTTTATCATAAAATCAACATTCGCTAGATCCGCGAGAAGCTTTGTGTAAGTGTTGATATGATCACTAATTTAAAACCCCCTCTTCAACTGGAAACGATACAGCCTCCTTTTTAAATGCAAGCGATTCTCGATGCTTTTCGTCAAATATTTGCTTACAAGAATCTCCCAAATCTTCTTTACAGAAGTCTCATTCGTCACGTCATATTTTAGGTCTTGTGATAAACACGACCTAATCACTCCACAAGCTGTTTTATTCATTTTCTTTCAAATCTTCTTCTCCATCTCTTCCGGCCTCTCTTGCAATTCGAGAGCATCATTAAAGTTTTGCGCGTTTAGCATATCAACACCTTAATCTCCACAATCCAAATTTATCTGTGCCATCAAAATTCACCGCATCAATTTGTGTATGGTGATAATTTTATATATTCTTCACAATAAAAGAACTACCATTGGTTATTTTATCAGCCATTTCTTCTCTAATTCAACCAACCACGCAAATATAACAATAACGGAATGATCTACGAGAGAAAGATAGGATTTTTACCTCCAGTTGAAACCCTAAGAAGAGTTTTCAATTGATCTCTCCACCCAAATGTAGTAGATGAGATCTAACCCAATAAAAATCCGATTTTTATCTACTCCAAGCTTGAGATCTCCAAGAACCAAGTTCCAAATCAAGATCCACTTCACCAAACGAAGCCTAAACGTTGCCTAGAGCTCTGATACCACTTATTGAGGCTAGAGCATGCCAAGAATACAAATCCTAATAGCACAAACACACAAAGAGAGAGAGAGAGAGAGAGAGAGAGAGAGAGAGAGAGAGAGAGAGATAAGGATTTACGAGGTTCGGCAAGATGCCTACGTCCCCGGGGCAGAAGAGAGATCTTATATGATTTACAGAAGATTACAAGAGGATTACAAAGTTCTCTCAAGAACTCACTCAATTTTGGCTTAAACGCTTGCACTTAACATCACCTTTATTTATAAGGAGAAAAGATAACCCCCAAATCAGCCCAGGTCGGGTCCAGAATTAACTCTTACCCGACCACCGGTCGACCAGCCAGTCGACCGCTGCAAGAGTGCGGTCGACCGTCGGTTGACCACTCAATGCCCAATTCTTTGTAGGGCTCTTTATAAAATGTCGGTCGATCGACCGAGCCAATAGGTTTCTTTACCTTTTAGGTCGGTCGACCTCTCGGTTGACCGATGTACTAGTATCTTCATCCTCTGTGCATGTCGGTCGACCGCCCGGTTGATCGAAATCCTGTCAAGTGCTGTCATAGAGTTTAAAAAACTCTATTGCCAATGTTTTTGATTCTCTCTCTCTCTACAATGTCAACCTCCATGGAGACGGATCAAGACCTTGCTATTCCCATCAAGAAATTCGCTAAGAGGACGGGTAAGGACATCGTAGAGCCCTTGAAGTGCTCGGGTGTAGTAATCTTCAGACCCTCCTTCGAAACAGGGAAGAAATCCAAAGGGAGAAGGTTGCAAAGTTTCCCACTTTTACAGTTGTTCTCTGATCCAGCTTTAATCTCGAGGATTTGGCTGAAGATGAATTGGCTTGGCAGTGCTGGATGCTACTCAACTCCCATCGGGAGTTACCTGATCTATGTAAAGGCTTACTTATTTTTGTTTTTTTTTTCTTTTATTTTTTTTTTGTAATTTAGTAGCCAAAAAAAAAAAATTAGAATGTTAATAGAGGCATTACTTCTGTTGGCATCATTACCATCATCTTTCAAATCATATTGTGACCAAACTATTAGTTGGCAAGGATACTCTCTAAGACTTGATAGGGAATTTTTTTTTTGGTTGCTCGGAGCAGAAATTATTGTGATGGGTTGTTCGAGTGAGAGTAGTGCCTTGTCGGAGACAAGGACCATAGTGGAAGGGGATCTTTCTCAATGACAACATCTTCTTCTAATGTAGACAGGTCAAAGACATTTTCTAATGAGAATAAATCAGCTTAAATTTTGGATTTTGGATGCTCATTCCATATGTTTGTGGTTAGAGAGTAGTATACGTATCAAGCATGTGATGGTGGTACAATCCAGATGCAAATGACTTTGTGAGCAAAACTGTCAGGTTTTTTTTTGGAAATCCGTCCAAGTATCCTAAGCCCACAAGGTGAACAACGAGCGAAGCCTCCCGATGAATTACGGGTTCATCCAGTGGCGGACTCATAGGTTGGCTGGGCCGGGCTATAGCCCGGCCCAAATTTTCATATATTGCTTTCAATTTCCCCCTCATATATTGTCTTAAATTTCTTTTTATTTTGATTTTCTTTTGACAAATTTATTTCTATTTCTACTCCTGGTTTAGTGGAGAATATTGTTTTACTCTTTTGACAAATTCATATAATTCATAAGTACAAGTTGCAGCCCGCCCCAAAATTTTTTCCTGATTCCGCCTCTGTAAATATATGTTTGTGTGAGGGTTGTTTATAAGGGACAAAGATTTTAGCACATGGCTGTTAAGACGGTAGAGATATAATTTTTTTTGAGTGATTAAGAAATTATTTCTCTTTAAATTTATCTCTCTTGTTGTCTTTCTTCTTCGTGTGCAAATTAATCCTAAGACTTCTAACTATTACATATTTATACATATTTATAGACAAATTATGACATTTTACAATTTTAAGGTTTACCATTGCCCAGCTACTTATTTATAGACAAAATGTGACATATCTACTCAAGATTTATCATCTAGATGTTTAAGAGACCCAACTTAATTCTTAGGACATCTCTGCGACATCTCTCTCTCACACACACACACACTCTTTTTTCCTTTATTCATTTTGAAACATGAGTTATAGTCGAGAATTCGAACAAAAAATGTTAGACTCATGCCTGATAATCTTCTTGGGTTCTTCGAACAGTGACTCGTCAGTCTTCTCAAGCTCTGATGCTGAAAATTAAGGTTCATCAGAAACGGACCAGTAAGTACACACACGAGAAGAGAAAACAATAATATGGAAATGTGAAAGTAAAGGGCAATATAAGTAGAGCACTGGAATGAATGAATAGTAAATCTGACAGTAATATAAGCTGACAGGTAAGATACCAGCGAGGGTAACAGAACACTAGATCAGGTGAAATAAGGTCATGTATGATACTATGACATGTATATAATGAGCATGAGGCACCCTGGACGAGTAATGTCATATATCATAATCATCAGGTCACAAGATTACAAGATCACAAGTTAAGAACGATATGGCAAGTTCAGGAACATCATGCAGTCAAGATTATCCATGTCACAAATGATAATATTAAGTCTAGTATGTTTTATTACCTTAACTAATGCAGCCATCATGTGCCCTATCCCACATAAAAACTACATATCAAACAAGTAATGCGTTAGTGGATTCTGATAGCAGGGAGAAATAATTCACTGTACTCAGGTATCATGTAACATGTAATAATAGGAGCGCGCATAAATAACAAGATCATGTGTGGTATCCAAACCCACAAGGGGTCGCCCTTCCAAGCACACCTCCCTGAATTTTTCCTGCTACAGTCTCCCCCAGCAACCCTGGCTTGGTTAATTTTATTAATCAATATAAATACAACATAATGTGTGACTCAGCGTGACAGGATTGGGAATCAGTATCAAGAGTATCAGTGTCAAATAATGATTACAATACATATCAAATTTCAGAAAAATGGAAAATGGTGCCAACATCGAGTGACAAATGCATAATAGTATAAGTGATGCCAGTGTTTTAGAATGTAAATATAATCATAAAATAGTAATCATGACATAGGGTGATGTCAACTTACTTTTATAATATTTACTAACTTACAATTGTGCTTGAATGGTCATTTATGTAACAGGCATCCTATGTATGCATGTCTTACGATACACATGATCAAGAAAAGATATGAAAATTGAGATTTTCAAAGGAATTTATAAACTAACAAAAGAACACAAAGGAGAGAGAGTATGTGTACTTGCCTGATATCGTAGGAATCTGAATTTTCGTAACTACAACTGGCTCTGGGTAAAATTTGCGGCCTAAATATTACGTGAATTAATTAGAGACTTGACATGTTATTTATTCAGTGATAAGTTGAATGAGCATATAATTTTTACTATTTATTATAATTTTGGTTGGTTAATTTTTCAAATAATTCAATTTCTGAATTTATAGCAACTATTTAAAAATATAATTTCGTAATAAAATACATCCATAAATTAATAAATTGTTGTATAATGTTTACATATTACTGAATTATGAATTTTATATTTTTTGTGCTATTTAGAAATTTATTGGCCATTTTTAAATAAATTATCATTAAATAATAATTACAAAAATATTTAATTTCATGTTATTTTAAGTAATATTACACTCAAAATAATTTTATAGAGTCTCAAATTTAGTTTGTGATTTTCTGAAATTTTCTGTGAATTTTTTGAAATTTTCTGAATTAAAATAAACCTAAAAATCAATAAAAATTAAAAAAAGGCTCAACGGGTCTGTTTGCTACAATAACGGGTTTTTTACAGTAATGGGTTTGGGTCTGAGTTTGCTATAGTAAAATGCTGAAGTAATTTTCTACATATTTTTTTATATGTTATTTATTTATTTTTCTTTTTATTTTTCTTTCTTTTTTTCCTTTTTCTTTTTTTTTATATTGGGCCGGGTAAAACAGACTCGAACCCGGGTCTGTTAAACACAAACCCGGCATGGGTCTGTGCTGGGCACAGACCCAGTCGAGTCTAGTCTGACCCGACCAGGCCAGGCTGGGCCTGGCCAGGCTCTACCAGGCCCAAGTCGGGCCTGGCCGGGCCCTGGTCGGCACTGTGTTGTGCACAGTACACTGCACAATTTCCTTTTTTTCGATTGAAAATAAATTTTTAAAAATCAATTAAAAATCATGATAATTAGGAGGCATATCTTAGATGTTCTACATAATTTTATTGAGATTTTAGCATACGTTTTACATGGTGGAATTAGTAGTGATAACCAGTGTATACTACACGCACGATGAAATGTCTCGAAGAAATAAAACCTACGAAAATTCAAAATAACTTACCAGGAAACGGTTCCCTTTAGTCTGAATCTCCTTACTCTCATCCAGTACTTCAGAATCTTGCTAAGTTTGGAAGAGAAAGAGAGCGTGTAGTGAAACGGGAGAGAAGTTTAGATTTTGCAAGTGACCTGAGATGGTGAGATACTCCTTTTATAGGCACCACACACCCTTAAGCCACCCTTGAAAGTTAGGCTAAGTGGAAGGAATAGTGGGTTCAGTTTGGGTGAGTGAAAATGAGAGGGAGAAAGTGAGGAAGAAGTTAGAGAGAGTAGGGGAAGTTGGTGAGGATGAAGGGAGTTAAAGGGCGGTTTAAATAAATGGGCTTGGGCCTTTAAACCACAAGCCAATGTAGCATAGTGGTGGGACCTTGCGGGTTTGAATGAGGAGGTTATGGGTTTGAAACTTGAAAGAATTATTATAGGAGCTTTTTTTCTAATATTTTTTATTATTTATTTATTTTATTTTATTTTATTTTTTGCTTTTTCTTAACTCAATTAAATTCCTATTTAATTTGGAAAATTTTCTAAAAATTCTTAAAATAGAAAATATTATTTTAAACATTACTGAGAAGTTAGATTCATGAAATTCATCCCCAATTGCAAATTAAAAATCTGGAAGTCATATAGCAATACAGATGGGTAACGAATTTCGAGAATCTTCCAATAATTTAAAAAAAATTGAAAAAAGAAAAAATCTGAAATATTAGAAAATTTTATTAGAGTTAAAGTAGACTTAGTTTAAACTACCAGAATAGGTATTTATACCATACCGACCACTAGTAGAAAATACCGGTGATTGAAACTTACGGTTACAATTGTGCTGGTTTGTTGGTGTTCAGGGTTTCGAAAGTTGAAAGAATTATTATAGGAGTTTATTTTTCTAATATTTTTAATTATTTTTTAATTTGTCTATTTATTTATTTTTATTTTTTGCCTTTTCTTAGCTCAATTAAATTCCTATTTAATTCAGAAAAATTTCTAAAAATAGCAAATATTATTTTAAAGATTATTACTGAAAATTGGATTCATGAAATTCATCCCTGATTGCAAATTAAAAATACGGAAGTCATATAGCGACACAGATGGGTTATGAATTTCGAGAATCTTCAAATAATTTTGAAAAAATTTGAAAAAATCAAGAAAAATTTGAAATATTATAAAATTTTATTAGAGTTTAAGTAGACTTATTTTAGACCATCAGAATAGGTATTTATACTATACCGACCACCAATAGAAAACACCGGTGACCGGAACCGAGGGTTACAATTGTGGTGCTTTGTTGGTGTTCTGGTATATTGGTGGATGTTGGGTGGAATGCATAACTGGGTTGTACCTCTGCAAGCTTGGTTAGACCATCTCCAACCCCCTCTATATCTCTATATTTAGAGGGGGATACACCCCATTGGCCCTCTATATCCCCCTCTAAATATAGAGGAAGCCCTTCTCTTTAAATTTAGAGGGTTGAGGGAGAAATAGAGGGCTCCCTCTATATTACTATTCACAATTTAAAATCTCAATTTTGTTCTTAAAGTCTCATTTAACATTTTAAGAATACCAAATGTAACCTTTAATATAGTTAAACTAATTATTTAAAATCAACATAACTTTAAATTTACTTACCTATTTTACATAAAAATTATACCGTTGGAAAAGTCTTGTTGATGCCTTCATAATGATACTAATATTGAATATATTTAATATTAATTTTAAATTCATACATTGAAATTTCTGTATTTCTAATTGTAGTTTCTTTGGGATGGGTTGAATAGATCCCCATGTATTTGCTTCCTAAATTTTAATATTATTATATTATATTAAAAATAAACTGATTTAAATTAACTCCAAAAACATTCAATATTAGTCATTTAAAAGGCCTCGACGAGATGATTCTAAGGTATATATTTTGTTAAATAATAATTTACTCTTAAATAATTTATTAACATCTAATCTAATATTTAAAAAAATAATTTGGTTAAAATAGAGGGCTGCTCCAAAGCAGCTCTCTATATATTAAGAGAATATTCTGGTATATTTCCAAGCAACTCTCTAAAAATAGAGGGTTGCATTGTAGATGCCCTTATTTTCTGTGGCTTCTAGGTTTATGTAGGCCAAATGGCCAATGGCTAGTTAAACTTTCCGTTGTGGGATTAAAATTCAGCTTTGGAATTATAAGCGCTAACCACACCGGCGATCAATTTACTCTGGTCCAATTCTTTTTTTCGTTGAGCCCTTTTTGATCAGCTAAGTAGGTTGTGATGAAATTTAACTTGAGCCTGATACACTGGGCCCGCTGACTTTTCCAACTGGATTTACTATACCATCAGGTTTCACAAATTGGGTTTCTACCCAGACGACCCTAAGTGAAGCTCATTTTCCCACTTTCTATGTGCAAATTTTTCTTACAGGTGAACCTCACTTTCCTACGGTCTTGTTTGGATTCAAGGAAGTGGGCTGAAGTGAGAATGTGGGAATAGGTTTTTTTTCCCTTTTGGAAAATGAGAATTTGTGTGTATCTTTTTCGGTGCTTGGTTGGTAATTGGGAAGTGAAAGTGAAAAAATATATTGTGTTTTCTGATGTTTAGCTAATAATGCGGAAGTGAGAATGAAAAAAGTTGACCATAAAGTTGACCGCAAAATAATATTCAAATAAAAATTAATTACAAAAAAATAGATTGTAATTAGAATGGAAGTGAGATTTACATAATCACAAAATTAGCTGTTTTGAGTTACAACTTTTACAAATGAGATTTACATGACCAAAAAATTAACTGTAGTACCCTGAAAGTAAGAAAATGATTGTGTTAAAGGAAAAAGAAAGAAAATTAGGTTTTCTCAATTTTCTTTTGTTGTGCTTGGATCGACAGCGGAAGTGGGAAATGACACTTCCCCACTTCCTCACTTTCGCCCACTTTCTTGAATCCAAATAGCCCTTGAACATCGGGAAGTTGGAGTCGTAAGTTTTAGAGAGAGTTGGAGATGTAAGATCACCTAGAAGGGTGGTGAATAGGTGATGGCTAATCTAATGGTCACTTAATATCAAATAATGCGGAAGTAAAAACTATTATGACCTAAACTAAACTCTTACACTAAACACCACGTATAACACAAGAGTGTTGCCGAATTCCCCGTGAAGAGCTCTGGACAAACTCCTCTAGATTCCCCTAGATAAGGGTTGAGGTGCCGCGTTGGCTCTCTTGGTTAAATACAAGTGTTAGCAAACAACCCAAGCATATATATCAATTAAGCACACAATGAATATCTAGCATATGAAGATGAGCACAATAAAAGTATGCAAGATATAAACAAAAGATAAAGAGAGAGAGAGTGAGCAATCGCAAACACAAGCGATTTGTTTCGAGGTTCGAGCACACTTGCTCTACATCCCCGCCTTCGACACACGAAGGATTTCCACTATGCTCGATCCCAATGGATCTCTCCTTGGTGTCGCAACACCTACAATCCCTCGGACTCCCTAGTCACGTACACACGCAAGCCCCACAAGCTTGCCGAGGCCGCACCTCAAACCAAGAGTTCACAACCGAACTCTAAACCACCGCGAGCACACTTGCCCGCCTCCTCAAAGTACAAAGAAAAGATCTTTGGTGATCACAACACTTTGATCACCTAAAAGCACTCTCACTACAAAACTCCTATAGAATGAATAATCAATGGATGCTCAAGTGTTTGTGTGAGAAAAATAAGGAAGAGAATGGTGGAGGAAAACTCAAAGAATCACTTTAAACACTCTTGATAAAATCTTCCCTTTTGATAGGAAATATTTGCTCTCAAATTTGTGGAGAAAAACCTCTAAAAAGGATTGGAAAAACTGGCTCAAAAACACTCTCCAAATCTTAGTGAAAACAACCTAAACCCCCAAATTTATAGGCTCAGAAAAATTAGCCGTTGGGGTCTGTCAGGCCTGTCGGTCGACCGCCCGGTCGACCGGCCAACGGTCATATTTCAGACCGTTGTGCCATCGGTCGACCGGCCGGTCGACCGAGCCAGGATACAGAGAGCAAGTCTCTCTGTCCGGTCGCCGCCCGGCCGTCCGGGGCCTTTCCAGAGAGCAGAGCTCTCTGGACGGTCGACCGGGTCAGTCGGCCAGCCATCCTGCAGAACTGGCATGCACATCTGTGCACATCGGTCGACCGAGTCGGTCGACCGGCTGAAGCCAGGTCAGGTCTGAAATAGGGATTAAAAACTTGGTCTTTTTGGCTCACTTAAAATCCCATAAAATACTTAAAAATATACAAAAATAGTTTTGATGTTATACTTTGATAAACAAACATGCTTGCACAAAATCAAGGCATGTTACAAATGTTTTGAACTATTTTTGTAACTTGAAAAATATGGCTCAAATGAAAACTAGTATTTTTCTAAAACTTGTTTTCCAAACTTCTTCATGATACAAAAACAAGATATTTTGAATTCATTAAAGCATAGTGTGTATGGATATGATCCACTACACAAATAAGATATCTATGTTTTTGACATTAAGCATTAAACATGATTTTGATTTCGAAAGACATGTACATGAGAAACATCAAAAAACCAAAATAGTATTTTTCAAAATGAAGGTCTTTTCTACATCTGAAATTTTTTTTATGAAAAGACAACTAAATTAAGAGTGTGTGTGTGTGATATATACTTGAGCAATCTATCAACTATTCTATCCTTTACATTTTATCTAAAAACAAAAATCTTATACCTAGACACAAGTCTTCATCTTCTTGAAGTCTTCACTTGAAGCCTTCTCATCTTCTAGACTTGGTCCAAACACGATCCAACGAGCTCAACTCTTGATGTGGTCTTGATGCATAGGCTCGTGAATCAACCGGTGCTAGCTCCAAAACTTGACTTTAAATCCTTTGTTGAAGCTCCACACCTACTAAGATCTTGATAACAAATCTGTCACTAATTAAACACAAGATCATTAGTACAATAACTACATGAGTTGATCATCATCAAAACTAGAGTGATGGGCCTTTGGGCCAACAATCTCTCCCTTTTTGATGATGACAAAACTCATGAAGTTATATATGCATGGATTAAAGTAAAGCTTCAAAGAAGCTCCCCCTTAACTCATGCATAACAAATAAACAAATAAATATGCAATGTATGCTCATAAACATATATGCAAATGTAGGAGTAAACATGCTAATCAAGCATAAAACACATCAAATTCTTTTTCTCCTATTTGTAAAAACAAAACATATATGCATAAACAATCTTTTTCACAAAACATGCATATAAATCTCAAATTCTTCTCCCCCTTTTTGTCAATCATCAACAAAGGAGTTAAAGTAAAAACAAAATATTTCTCCCCCTTTTTGTCATAAACAAAGAAACCAATAAAGGAGTAAACACAAATCAATAAATAGTTATATGCGATATACATTCATGAAGAGGAAGACGGTTAAGTAACTTTCCTACACATATACATTACATGAAAGAGGGATGACAAGCCCTAATTCACATAACGCATAATATGCAATGCATAAGAGGAGATGTGAAGCTCCCCCTACACACGTGTACCACATAAAGAAGAGTTGTCAAGCTCCTCAATATACAATACACTCAACATGAATCTATATGTAGAAGAGATGTTAAGCGCTCCTTGCATATAGGCAATACAACTCAAAAATCCTTTGATTTTTCTTATAAAACAAAATTTTGAATTTTTCTTAATAAAACAAATCTTGAGATATCAAATAAACATAATTTTTTTTATTTTTGATACCAATTTTAAAACATAATGCATAAGCTTAAAAAAATTTGAAGTAAGCTTAGCATAAACAAAGTTTGTGCTTTTAAACATGTAAAACGATTTTAACTTAAGCACAAAACAAATCATATATATGTATGAAAAATGAATATACCAATTGAAATTGATATATACATATATAAGAAAACAAAATATGAGTATATACAAAAATAGAGTCAAATTGATACCAATTGAAACGATTCAATGATACCAATTGAAACAATAAGAGGATCATGTGTATATCTCATAAACATTGAAAAATAAATAACTAGTTAAATTAATTTTTGAAAAAAAACTAGTTAAAGATCCTTCAAAAACATGAAACCAAATCATATGTTTTTCATAAATCATACTAAATACACAAAATTTACACTCATAGTCTATAAAGCTCAAAAATATGTCCATGAAACTAAGTCATGACAAAAATAAAGTGTGAGTGTTTAAAAATCATGTAATTAGCATTTTCATGAAAATAATCATTGAAGCTCTAAAAGTGTGAGTATCATTTTTTAAATCATAAAAATTCATTTTTATCAAACAAACATGAAAATTCATTTTTCATTAAAACAAAACACACTTCTAGGTATATGTATGATTTATCCAATCCTAACAATACACATACATATCCCAAACATAAAAGAGTCTATTAATGATGTTTGCATTAAGGCAAGAGACTCACAGGTATACATGTATATTTATTAGATTTGAATAAAAATGCATATACATGAAGTAAAAACATGAAATAGGCAAAACAAGTGTAAATGAAAGAATCATCAAACTAACTTATACATGTGCATATAGTGGGTACAAATGAGCATGGAGTGCAAACATATATGAATCAATTTGTTCTCACTATTTGTACATGTATACATGCAAGTTTTGATAAAAAACTACATTTAAACTAGTATTTACCATAAGAAGCATAAAACATGAACATGCTCAAATGATCATCAAATGAAAGAAGCATGTAAATAAACTAAGAGTTTTAAAAGATAGTTACCAACATAGACTATGCTCCAAAAACTCCAAACATGGTGGTTGTCCCACCAAACCTCCTTGATAGCGGTGCATCAAAAGTATGTCCATCAAGTCCATGCAACCACCACCAAGGCACCAAATCTCTCATGTTTTGTGAGAGCCCTCACCTACGTCAAATACACAAGGTGGGAATTTTGGTACCCATATTTTCTTGGGTCCTTTGGGGTTAGTCTTGTAAGGAACCCAAAAAATTTTATTATTAGCAAAATTAAAATGATACAACTTGTCATAACAAAATTTTGCTAAATGGCCTTTGCGGCCACAATGTGTACACATGTATACCTTAGAATGCTTATGTGTGTGAGTGTGATCATGATGTGCAACATAAGCATGATGATGTGCATGAATGTGTGGAGTTTGTTTCTTTGAAAACAAAGACTCCAATCTAGAATGGTTGAATGCACACGAGCTCAAAGTTAAGCTCAAACAATCCATTTTTTTTTTCAAAAATTTTGTCTCATTAGTGGTGGCATGTAAAGCATGATGAGATATAAAACTATTTTTCTTAGTCTTTTTAGAAATATTTTCTTTTTCTTTTTCTTTTTCAAACATTTTTCTTTTTAAAGAGTTGTTTTCTTGAAAAACGACTTCCTTTTGTTTTTCCACCAAAAGACTTTATTTTTCAAAATAGTGTTTCCTTCACAAAGATTATTTAATTTGGACATCAAGGAAATATTTTCATTTTTCAAATCTTCATTTTCTTTTTCCATGCATGCAACCTTAGTTCTAAATGAATCATTTTCTTTTAGCATGCAATCAAAATCCTTTTTCAAATTTTTATTTTCTTTCTTAATCATGTCATATTTTTCAAGAAGGAGTTGACAAAAAGTGGTAAGCTCATCATATGACATATCATTATCTTCATCTACCTCGGATTCGGTAGTTACCTCAAGGGGGTTATCCCCTTGGACCATATAGCACAAGTTGGAGGTGTTGCTTCCAACGTCTGAATCGCTCCCGGCATAATATAGATCCTTTTCGCCAAGGGAGGTGATGATGTTCCAAGCTACAAAAGCCGAGTCAACATTAGAAACCCTAGATAAATAATCATCATTTAGGGTTGACTTTAAAACATGAAGGGTCTTTGTATTAGCCTCAATGTACTTGCTATTATTATCATAAGAATCTTTAATTGTAGCAAGATAAACATGAAAACCTAAGACTTTGAGGTACAAAGACATCTTAACCTTCCAAATTTGGATGTTAAGAATGTCAAGGTGGGTGGTGACATGAAGTCCATGGTGTGTATACAAATATAGTGATTAGCCTAAAAATGAGGATCTTTAACTCTAGGTTGTAAGACCCAAGTTCAGAGCACTTGGCTCTGATACCAATTGTAAGATCACCTAGAGGGGGGGTGAATAGGTGATGGCTAATCTAATGGTCACTTAATGCCAAATAATGCGAAAGTAAAAACTATTATGACCTAAACTAAACTCTTACACTAAACACCACGTATAACACAAGAGTGTTGCTGAATTTCCCGTGAAGAGCTCTGGACAAACTCCTCTAGATTCCCCTAGATAAGGGTTGAGGTGCCGCGTTGGCTCTCTTGGTTAAATACAAGTGTTAGCAAACAACCCAAGCATATATATCAATTAAGCACACAATGAATATCTAGCATATGAAGATGAGCACAATAAAAGTATGCAAGATATAAACAAAAGACAAAGAGAGAGAGTGAGCAATCGCAAACACAAGGGAATTGTTTTGAGGTTCGAGCACACTTGCTCTACATCCCCGCCTTCGACACACGAAGGATTTCCACTATGCTCGATCCCAATGGATCTCTCCTTGGTGCCGCAACACCTACAATCTCTCGAACTCCCTAGTCCCGTACACACACAAGCCCCACAAGCTTGCCGAGGCCGCACCTCAACCAAGAGTTCACAACCGAACTCTAAACCACCGCGAGCACACTTGCCCGCCTCCTCAAAGTACAAAGAAAAGATCTTTGGTGATCACAATACTGATCACCTAAAAGCACTCTCACTACAACACTCTTATAGAATGAATAATCAATGAATGCTCAAGTGTTTGTGTGAGAAAAATAAGGAAGAGAATGGTGGAGGAAAACTCAAAGAATCACTTTAAACACTCTTGATAAAATCTTCCCTTTTGATAGGAAATATTTGCTCTCAAATTTGTGGAGAAAAACCTCTGAAAAGGATTGAAAAAACTGGCTCAAAAACACTCTCCAAATCTTAGTGAAAAAATGCCTAAACCCCCAAATTTATAGGCTCAGAAAAACTAACTGTTGGGGTCTGTCAGGCCTGTCAGTCGACCGCCCGGTCAACCGGCCAACGGTCATATTTCAGACCGTTGTGCCATCGGTCGACCGGCCGGTCGACCGAGCCAGAATACAGAGAGCAAGTCTCTCTGTCCGGTCGGCCGCCCGGCCGTCCGGGGCCTTTCCAGAGAGCAGAGCTCTCTGGACGGTCGACCGGGTCGGTCGGTCGGCCATCCTGCAGAACTGGCGTGCACGTCTGTGCACATCGGTCGACCGGGTCGGTCGACCGGCTGAAGCCAGGTCAGGTCTGAAATAGGGATTAAAAACATGGTCTTTTTGGCTCACTTAAAATCCCATAAAATACTGAAAAATATACAAAAATAGTTTTGATGTTATACTTTGATAAACAAACATGCTTGCACAAAATCAAGGCATGTTACAAATGTTTTGAACTATTTTTGTAACTTGAAAAATATGGCTCAAATGAAAACTAGTATTTTTCTAAAACTTGTTTTCCAAACTTCTTCATGATACAAAAACAAGATATTTTGAATTCATTAAAGCATAGTATAAAGCATAGTGTGTATGGATATGATCCACTACACAAATAAGATATCTATGTTTTTGACATTAAGCATTAAACATGGTTTTGGTTTCAAAAGACATATACATGAGAAATATCAAAAAACCAAAATAGTATTTTCAAAATGAAGGTCTTTTCTAAATCTGAAAATTCTTTTATGAAAAGACAACTAAATCAAGAGTGTGTGTGTGTGATATATACTTGAGCAATCTACCAACTATTCTATCATTTACATTTTATCTAAAACAAAAATCTTATACCTAGACACAAGTCTTCATCTTCTTGAAGTCTTCACTTGAAGCCTTCTCATCTTTTAGACTTGGTCCAAACACGATCCAACGAGCTCAACTCTTGATGTGGTCTTGATGCATAGGCTCGTGAATCAACCGGTGCTAGCTCCAAAACTTGACTTTAAATCCTTTGTTGAAGCTCCACACCTACTAAGATCTTGATAACAAATCTGTCACTAATTAAACACAAGATCATTAGTACAATAACTACATGAGTTGATCATCATCAAAACTAGAGTGATGGGCCTTTGGGCCAACAGGAGAGTTGGATGGGTTTACTTCTACACTAATTTGAATTGGTGTAGGAGTTGAGCACTTGACCTCAAAAAATAAGAGGCAAAGTGCATAATTTTTTTCCCCCAAAAAATCTCACTTTTGTCTTTCACAAGCCATCTCATGATTACACTCTTACTCTTAAAATTTTGGATGTTTGGAAGAATCCAACTCTCTTATTTGTTCTTGTTGCCAAACAAGGTCTCAGAGTCACCCAATATCTTATCAACTTTCATCTTGTTTAAACCTGACAACTTTTTTCCATGTTCCTTCTCGGGCCTCTCTCTTCTTTACATGCGCACACACTCTCTCTTTATTATTTTCAGGATATAACTCTTTGGTGAATATATCATGTGAAGTCCACTTTGGGGCTAATGCTCTGCCAACGTTGCCTTTGTTCATGCGGCTGGTTGTAAAAATGTAACCTGAGTTTTTGAGTTTAAATCTTAAAATTATAGTTGATTGCTCATGGGATAAGATGTGAATCCTAAAAGTAAATTTAATTGTTTATTGAGTCTAGTTATAAATGATCCAAACCCGATAACTTGAAAGACCGAATGAACATTTTTATAGTTATTCACTAGGTTCAATCTAAAATTTTCCTTTATCAATATAATTATTATAATATTATTTGTTTATGTTTAGATATGTTCAATATTTCTAAGAAATAAAATAAACAGACATATTTAAGCAACAAAATATTTCAACTTCTGTTTAAACTTTTAGTGAAATTTGTTTAAACTTATGAGGAATCTGTACCTCAGCCGCCAGCTAAGAGAGAGACTCTCTCAGCTGGCGCAACGTGGCTGAATTTTAACCAAAATTTTGGTGCTGGTACCATGGTCGCAGTTTTATATGAAGACTGTGATTAAGTCGCAGTGTTTTTATGAGAACTGCTGCCATAGTCGCAGTCTTTCTCTGAAAACTGCTATCATGGTCACAATCCTAATTACGCTATAAATATATGATTTTTTAGGACTGCGATCATATTACAGTGGACTGCGACCATGTTGCAGTAAGTTTGCGACTATATTGAAGTGACAGCTGAGAGAGTCTCACTCAGCTGGCAGCTGAGGTACAGTAACCCACACACACACACAACACGCGCACATACATACACATACACACACACACATATGTATATATATACATATATGTATACATATATACACACATATATATGTATATATATAGGGTTTACTGTACCTCAGCCGCCAGCTGAGAGAGTTTCTCAGCCGGCGGGACGTGGCAACATAATAGCCACGAAATTGTCATTAATTTTGACAGACAAAATCCAAAAAATTCCCGCCCGAATAAATATCAGTCACTTCAACAATCGCATTGACGAAAATACCCTCACTCATAACTTTTTACTGTATGTAAAACCTTCTTTTGAAAAAAATTACAGATCTGAAATTTTCAGGTCATCAATCCGAAAAGTTTAGTGTTATTTTTTCCTAAATTTTTTGATCTTTTTCGTTTAAAATTTTGTTTTTTAAAAAAAAAGATCTGATCAAGAGGCGCCCAAGAAATCATCCGTGGAAAAAAGTAAATGGGAAATCTAGAAATTTTTTTTTAGGTTTTGTAACCTTAATAGTTATATTTTTCAGTTTTGATTCCCTTTCTGTTTTTTTACAGAAAATTCCATATTTTAATTTAACTCCAATTAAAAGTGTTTGAGAACTGAATTTTATCTGAAAAATTATGTTTTTTCATAAATTTTTTAAGAATCTTGTTTTTTAAAAATAAATTAGTTAAATTTTTTTTAAAAAAGCTTGCGACCATGGTCACAAATAAGAGAAAAAGAGTCGTTTTTTTTTTTTAAAGAAGTAAAAGTCTTTAATCCAAGTCACAGTTTAAGATGAAAAGAAAATAGGAATTAACGATTTAATAGAGATTCATTTTTTAAAATTTTTTTAATTGTTTAACACAGCGACCAAGGTCAAAAGTTATTTTTTTCATTCCATTTTTGTCGACTTGGGTCACAGTTATTTGTATTAGCGTCTTAGGTTTATGCGACCTTAGTCAAAGTATTTAAAAAAAAATTCAAAATTATTAACGTCCGTTTTTTTAAGATTATTTTTTTTAAACTCTGTAACTGATATCGTGGGGTTATCGTCCGTTTTCTCATTTTTGGGGGTCTGATCGCACTCTATTCTAATAAGTTAGCCTAATAGGATACTGCGACCCTGGTCGCACTATGAAGAAACAAAGGCCCCTTCATGATAAATTATTTGTGTTAATTAAAAAATTGCAATCTCTGTCGCTATGTAAAATAACAGTGCGACCTTGGTCGCAGTGTTTTTATGTTCTACTAAGTTACCTTAATTTCTGCTAAGTTTTGCTAAGTTAGCTTAATGAAAAACTATTTCCCTAAAAAAATAACTGAGCTTCCAGACATTTCTCCATATGAATTCAGATCCTACAAAACAAATTTCTTGATTAGCATCCAAAGTTCTCAACCCTTCAATACTTTCAATATTCTATGAGGAAGTTGAACCAGATGATATATGGTTCATATTTAGATCGGAGATAGAAATCAGAGACGACGGCGACCAGAATTGGCAGGGGAAGTGTTCTTGTCCAGCATCGACATTAAAATAAAAAAAAGATTTAGGTCTACAAAGTAAAGAGAGAGAGAAAAACCTGATCCGAAAACTGCTACTTTTAGAAAAAACTTTATGGCAGGAAAAGAAAAACCTAAATCTGACAACGAGCAGATAACAAAATAGGAAAAAAAATAATAATAAATAATAGCGGGACAAGTACCTTTTACCGAGGAGTATTTAGTAATTTCACTTATTTCAATAGGCGGGCCGCAACTTATTGGTGTGACAAATAATGTGCCACATCACCTCAAGCTGAGAGAGACTCTCAGTTGTCGGCTGATATACATATTTCTGATATATATATATATATATATATATATATATATATATATATATATATATATATATAGGGGTTATTGTACCTCAGCCTGCAGGCTGAGAGAGTTTCTCAGCCGGCAGGACGTGGCAACATCAGAGCCACAAATCTGTCATAAATTTTGGCGGACAAAAACTTCAAAAATCCCGCCTAATTTAATGTCAGTCATGAAAACATTGTATTTTTCGAAAATACCCTCGCTCACAACTTTTTACCTTATGTAAAAACGTGTCCTTTCAAAAAAATTTACAGTTCTAAAATTTCACCTAATCATTTTGTTTAAAAAAACTTGTTTAAAAATTATAAATTTACAGACCTGGTCGCAGTGTCGAACCGGTCGCAGTTTTTTTACATTTGTATTGTACATGACTGCGACCTTGGTCGCTGTGTCGTCCCGGGTCGCAGTTGTTTCAATATTCGTTGTAGTGTCATACGACCATGGTCGCAGTTTTTTACATTTGTATTGTAGATAACTGCGACCTTGGTCGCTGTGTCGCTGTGTCGTCCCGGGTCGCAGTTGTTTCATATATTCGTTGTAGTGTCATACAACCATGGTCGTAGTGTATTTAACGTCATCTGTTTTTTAATTCCCCTAGTCGCAGTTTGTTATGTTTGCAGTGTACACTGTAGATGATTGCGACCTTGGTCGCAGTGTCGAATCGGGACGCAGTTTTTTACATTTGTATTGTAGATGACTGCGACCTTGGTCGCTGTGTCGTCTCGGGTCGCAGTTTTTTTACATTTGTATTGTAGATGACTGCGACCTTGGTGGCAGTGTTTTAAAAATTATTTGTTTTTTATTCTCTTATAATTTTTAAATAATCATTGGTCTAAATTTTTTTATTTTTCTAAATCTGACAACTAGCGGTCAAAAAATTGTCTTGTGAGAAAATAATAATAAACAATAAGGAAAGTTACCGAAAGAGTAGTTATTCATAAGGGGTATTTGGTAATTTAACTTGTTCGTATAAGCGGGCCACAAGTCAGTGAGGTGACAAATTGAGCCACGTCACCGCAGGCTGAGAGAGTTCTCTCAGCCCGCAGGCTGATATACATTTTTCTCATATATATATATATATATATATATATATATATATATATATAGAGAGAGAGAGAGAGAGAGAGAGAGAGAGAGAGAGAGAGGTATTGAATTTGGATAACTCAAAACCCAGATCCAAATTCAAAACCAATAAATTATTGAGTATGAATTCTCAGATGTATCCTAACTTTTTTTAGCGAGGGTTTGAATCCGCAGGTTGCTCCAATAAATTTATATTGAGCCTTATATGAATCTTGTAGGATCTGATCTGAATCTGAGCTGTTGCGATCCGTGCTCCCTACTTTTATTATCAATTTATCATACAAACTGTAACCCTTGGTTCCTAATGTATGTGTACCAATACTGGTATCTGATACCCGATTTAATCATCGTAGTAGCCATGTTGAGGCCATTTTAGGTCACGATATTATTTCCCAGTATTTTAAATTTTTCTGAGTTTTTCGGAATTTTTTTGGGATTTATTGGAGAAGAATCTCAATTCGGGGTCGATTGGTGTTACAGACTGACTCCGGGATTTTTAATTAACAATCGACGATGAATTTAAGGGATTCGACTTCACAATAAGGTTCAGGATGAAATTTTCTATTTTTATGAATTTTTGAGGGTTTTTCTGAAATAATAGGAATTTAATCAAATAAGCTAATAATTCAATACTAATTTATAAAAAAAAATGCAATTAAAATTAAAATAAAAATAAAATAAGAAAAACCTGTTTTGGGGGCCATCAGGTTTCAAACCTAACCCAAATATCACGAGGGTTGAATGCTCTACCCACATTGGCATATGCTTGTAAAGACAGAAACATCTACCTGATACTTTTTTCCAACTTCATCCTTTATTCTAACAAAATAAAAACCAAAACCCATAAAAAATTAGTGCAGGTTTTGAACTCCTGACACCCACTCCCAACTTCTCAAGTCTAAACCAACTCGCCACATTGGCGTGTGGGTAAAAGACTCACACATTTTATTTAAACCATTAAAACTCCCCTTCATCTTCACCCCGACTTCCTAACCACGTCCCCCATGCTGCAACACTTAACTGCGTTTCTCTCTCTCTTCCTCCCACGTTCTTCCACCTGCCCTCTCCTCTCTCTCTCACGTCCCCCACCCGCTCTCTCTCTCTCTCTCTCTCTCTCTCTCTCCCCCCCTCCCCCCATATAAACCCCACTCTTTCTTCTCATCACACAACCGAACTCCACACCACCTTCCCCATGCCATTGATCCTCCTCCATGGTGTCACCATGCACGCAGCCGTGCACACCCCAACTCAGGCCGCTAACTCCCCTTGGCTCGACAGCACAGCCAAGGCTGTTGTGCCCCGCGCACCAACGCCCGCACTCCATGATCTCCTCCGGTGAGCCATATCCTTGTCGAGTTCTTCTTTCCTCGTTCTCCTTCCTGCGGTGCCGCCGGAGTGGAGCACGACTCTTCCATGGTTTCCATCGAGCCACCGGCATCGTCCGGGAGATCCGTCGAGCTCACTGTCATTGACCTCCACTTCCGTGACCTCCATCTCTTCTGACGATCTCCATCGGAGACCGACCAAGCTAGCGCACACCCCTTGTGTGAGCATGAGTACCTTTTCTCCCAAGACTCTGAGGTGATAGACGTGAGGAAGAAGATTTAGACTGAAGGGAAGCTTTCCGGGTAAGTTATTTTGCATTGTCGTAAATTTTAGTTCTTGTTAGCATTTCGTCGAACATGTAGCATATATTAGTTAAATTACTAATTTCACTACGAAAAACTTATTTTAAAATTTTAATAAAAAAATATAGGGACACCTAAGACTTGTCTCCTAATTATCATAATTTTTAATTGATTTTTAGAAATTATTTTCAATTAAAAAAAGAAAAAAAATGTGAGCTATTGCTCTTGGCCAGGTCCAGGCCGAGAGCCTGACCTGGCTGGCCAGGCCAGCCAAACCTGGCCTGGGCCAGGTCTGGCCAAGCCTGGTCTGGTCAGGCCAGGTCCTGATCAGACCTGGGTTCGAGTCTGTTTTACAGACCCAACCTAGCCCTAATTAAAAAAAAAAAAGAAAAGAAAAAAAAGAAAGAAAGGAAAAAGAAAAAGGAAAAGAAAATTAGATTTAAAAATATATGTATTTAGAAATGTTACTGTAGCAGACCAGACCCGACCTGACACTATAGCAGACCCAGATCTAGACCCATTATTACAGCAAACCCGTTACTCTAGCAAATAAACTTGTTAAACTTTTATTGAATTTTAGGCTTATTTAATTCAGAAAAATTTAAAATAAACTCAGAAATTTCCAGAAAATTCACAGAAAATCACAAACTAAATTTGAAACTCTGTAAAATTATTTTGGGTGTAATATTACTTAGAATAACATGAAATTAAATATTTTTTATAATTATTATTTAATAATCATTTATTTAAAAATTGCCAATAAATTTCTAAATATCACAAAAAAAATATATAATTCATAATTCAATAATATGTAAACATTATACATCAATTTATTAGTTTATGCATGTACTTTATCATGAATATATATTTTTAAATGGTTGCTAATATTCTGAATAGTGAATTATTTGAAAATAGTAACAAACCAAAATTATAATACATGGTAAAAAGTACATTCGCATTCAACTTATCACTGACTAAGTCAAGTTTCTAATTAACTCATGCAATATTTAGGCCGCGAATCCTATTTAGTGCCAGTTGTAGTTAAGGGAAATCAAGTTTCAACGACATCAGGTAAGTGTACATGATTCCTTCTCCTTGATTTTTCTGTTGAATTTAATATTGTCCGTTAAATATTAATTCTCTATGTCATCGTGTTCTTGATTATCGTTAACATCCTGTGATCATGATTACTAATGTGTACGCACTGCATTATTTTGAATGTACTATTAATCACTATATTGTTCATTTTACCATTGGTTCTTGATATCATCATCGATTCCACCTCATGATTGTGTTACTTTATCTTACATATCATGTTTGCATCTCTTTACTGTTCATGCATGCATCCAACTAAAGTTGACATTATTGCTTGTATGTGTTCGATCCTGGTACATAAATCTATATTGATTAATGGATGAGATTATTTATCGATTGATATTGTGACCTGAATTGTTCAAGGACAATTAAATAATGATAATCAAATGTAATGACTATCTTGATCGTTTAGGATTCTCAGAAATTATTGAAAATTTAATATTGAGGAAATCACGATTATTATATTGGATTAAATTATGATATTTGAATGGTTATGCATGTATATTATATGAAATAAAAGGATTTGTGTTACCAAAATTACTGTAAAATATTGTTGCCATGTATACATTGATATACACGCACTGATATAGATTGAATCCAGTTATTTAGGTAGCACTGATAATTAAATACTCTCACTGGGTGGGAAAATTGATTGAGGAGACGGTATCGGTATTTTGGGTGGACGTAGGATATAGGTTGCGTAACCGAAATGAGGGTTCCACTGTAGGGTTCCCGGGATGACTGGCATCCATCTGATATTACTACTGTTACTGTTACTATTACTGAGTACCTAGCGGTACGGGCCTGGTTCAACGCTAGGCATCTGGGGCCGTGGTCCCAGATATGTACGGGACCCACCTAAAGCACAGAACCCGTCTCTATCTATCAATTTCAAATAAAAACAATTCAATAATATACTTTTGATGATAAATTACAGTATATAAAATATAGTAAACATGTAAATGTTAAACTGTTAACATATGTCACACCATGCATGCACGGTCTTCTAGTACATGATCTATCGTCTCGATTTTTTCTGTTATTGTTATTACTTTCAGTTCTCGATACTGTCAATCATATTGTTCTTATTTCAATGCCTTACTTGCACAGTTACTGCATCTTCTCATTCTTTCTTTCATGGTTCTTCTTCTTTCGTGTACTCTTGTTGGTCCGCTTCTGATGGACCTTTATTATTTTTCAATATCTAGATCAGAACGCCGATATAGAGCTGATCATAGAAGATATTCTAGTTCAGTTGTTCTCCGGTGAGTTTAGTTTCTTTTTCTTGACTTGTCTTATTCAGATATGGTGGATGATATTGTTAATGATTCTGTATTTCATATATGTGATTTTATCTCTGTGCTTAGTTGTATATGCATTTATGTTTGTTATCCTGCTCATTCTGACAGCTTAAGGTATTCATGGAACAGATTTCCCTCTTCGTGAGTATCCGCTAGCCATTGTCACGTACCCGTACTCTATAATTTGGGAAGCAGGGCGTGACACAAACTAAAAAGTTATAAGTGCCAGCAGAGACTATGAGATAAACTTATGTCATTCCGAAAGGATTCGAGGCTGAATTTTCTCCAGTTAAATACAACCTTACGATATTCAAGTGCAAGATCCACTCCATTAAACTTAATCTGCATTATTTCAAGTAACTAAAAATTAAAAATCATATATTTTGAATACTTTTTAGCTATTCATCTAGTAGGCATAAAATGGACAGCTAGAATAGTGAGTTGGTTAGTTTTACGGTATAGAATATTTGAAATCTAATAAAAGGTGATCGGTGAGAGTTTAAAATACTTAGATCATGATGAAATAGTCGGATCGAGAAATTATATGTCTAAAGACGTAGATCTAAGTAATATATTATTTTCAGCCGTCCATTTTGCTCCTACTTGATGAATAGGCAAAAAGTATTCAAAATACATGATATTTAATTTTAATGTATATTAAATTTAACGGAATGAATTTTGCATTCGAATATCACGAAATTGTATTTGAGTGACACAAATTTATCTCCTATTACTTCTCTTTAAAAAAAAAAGAAAAAGGCCAAGTTATTAGCATCAACATGTGCATCTCTCTGCTCGTTTACGAAAAAAAATATTCCAAGAAGCAAAAGGACTCGATAGCTTGCAATGGCATTGCTCATCCCACGTGGTTTCTAGGGCACAAAAGGAAGATGCGCTGTGGCTTTCGAGAAAGATAACGAGAGGATTTCCTTTAGGCCCTAATCTTGGATACATTGGGGTTTAATTTTAATAGAGACGATGGGTTCGCCATAATCTTTGTTTCTAAGTTTAGTAAGCTCACCTGCTATATTTTTTTTTTCTCTCTTCACTTTTCAATAGATTTTTTTTATTCTCCACAATCTTTGTTTCTTCTTTTGGCTAGGTTTCAATTGCTCGAGAGTTAGGGCCCAGTCATTAGTGATTAATTAATTAATTAATTAATTAATTAATTAACAAGGTGATGTTTGTTTATAGCCCTGTGGGATTTTAATAACACAAGTCGCTTTGTCATCGCCCTACGTACACTTGCTTTCTGAAATTATGACAGAGAAACTGACAAGATTGTGGTCATGCACTCTGCACGTGCAAAAGGGGATAATTTGGGGGATTATCATGCATCTAAACTTAGGACATTCTAACTTGAAATTATAGTCAAAATAAGCTTCGGATGATAATGGGCCAGGACTGGGTTGGCCATGGCCCATGTTGGAGCCCAGATCAGACTCTATTTTTAGCTAGGTTACAGGGCCTCGGACGGCCCGTTCCCATCGCTATGAGTGCAATTAAAACGTTAGACAAATACAGGGTTCAAATTTCGCTTGCATTAGGCTATAACTTATTTTTCAAAAATATAAAATAATAATAATCATAATAAAAAAGTTCTAAGACTGACCTATTTCTCATATGTCCAAAATATTAGAGTTATAAGTTCTCACTATATGGTCATATTTGGTAAAATATCGCACTTGTGGGTCAATCCATAGGCCAATATTGGAGATATAAGTTAAGATGTTACATCATTTTATCGTGAATGTACGAAGGTAGGATAAATGAGAAACAGTTTTGTCTGGTAACCAAGGTTAGCGGGAAAAAAAATAGTTTGATGGATATGAATGTGGTGAATTTAACTCAGAATATGATCTTTAATAAAATGTATTGGAAGAAAAGGAGTTCATATTACTAACCAGAAGGCTTGCAAGAAAGGCCTTGTTATTGACGCAGTTGTTATTTGTATTTTGTACTCATCAATCTATCACATGATATGAAAGTTAGAAATTTTCCGTTTACATTTTAGATGAAGAAAAGAAAAAGAAAAGCCTCTTAAGTTTTTCATTATTATTATTATTTTTTTCTATTAAAGTTTTTTTTTTTTAAAGATATATCATCATAAACAAACCATTTCTGTGTCCAACACCTTAAATCTCATCATCAAATTTTCTCAAAAAACCCTAACTCTGATAAAATGAAAACTGCCTTCATCTCAAACCAACCAAAATCAGAAACTCACGAACCGATTGAGATGGAGAGTGGAGTGGTGGAGCCGCAGTCATATCAAGAAGCAGACAATAAGAGGTGGGGTGTGGGTGGGTGGGTGGGTTGGTTGGGTGGGGGGGGGGGGGGGGGGTTGTTGTTGGCAGTGACGAGATCAAGAATGAGAGAGTAGCGGTGGAGGTGGTGGCGGGGGTGTATGAGAGAGGAGGTGGTGAGAGTGTGCATGTCATATGTGATGAGATCAAGAGGGAGGTTATGGTGGTGTGGTTCTGTTGGGTAGTTACAGGGAAATACGATGAGCTTTAAATAGAGGGTGGAACCAATCTGACCAAAAAACTTAGATTGATAGGTAGAAACCTCAAATTTTTTTTTTTTAAAGTTCATCACTTTTTAATTCACTTTCCAATGTCAGACTATATTCGCACATGAATATCAATATGTTATCGTCGATGACAAGGTCAAGGAGAGAGGAACAATGTATGTAATAGTCGCGTGGAGATGGCGGCAATGTTTATGGCGTAGAGAGATTTTGATATGAATGAAAGAAAGCGGACTTTTCTTTTATCTTTTTTTTAATCTATGATCACAGGTGGGTATAAATGGTCTTTTAGTCGTATTCTGTTCAAAATCTAACAAATGTTAACATGTAAGTATAAAATTTTGGGATACATACTTAAAATACCTTCTTTTTTTTAAATAACTGAGCATCAAAGAACAGAAACATGAATGAACTAACATCAGGTTAATACCTGCATATTGAGGATCACTGGACTTTAATTCACAAAGTTGGAAACATAGTATATCTTAAGATGTAAATCATTAAAATGGGCATGAATTTACCTATAAGATTAAAACCACTCATAAATTTGTATCAGAAAACACAACACACACATTAATAAACTGCATAAATTATGTAAAATTTGAAAGTATTTTTTATTTTATGCTCTCATGCATAATTTAGTGAAGACCTTTCTCCAGCCCTAAATCTAATCATTAGGGTCTGAGTCATGGTTATATGAGTGTTAATCGAGCTCGGTGGGTCTTTTAGCCCTAACCATTAAGACTATAACATTCTTCAGTGTCAGCATATTCAGTAAAATTTGCTTTTAGGTTACTTTTTTTTAGATTTAACTAATATGATTACTTCCTCTTGTACAAGGAGTTATAATTAGACTAATTAAGATAGGTAAATTTTTATCAGAGTTCTAATCTGATGAAAATTTTTAACCTGGAAATTTAAATGCATAAAGAGCTTTGCCTGTTGAAGACAAGGCATGCTTACAGGCGAAAGAACCTTCTTCTTGCAAAGATAAGGAGGGTAGCCTTAAGTGTTTGGAAATGATATTATTGGAGTCACTAATTGAGAATTAGGTTTTTTTTAGATAAATTAATTACTGCTTATATGTGGAAATAATTTTGAGAGAAAATTATTTTTTCCCATTAGAAAATTAAAACTTTTCTAAACTTAATTATTGGCCATATGGAATCAGCTCTTTTTTTTTTTTTTTAAATCTTTTCTGGTATAAGCTGTGAAATATTTGCCATGACTTCTTAGATAGAAGCCTACAATTAAAACAAATACATGTTGAAGGCATCAATGAAGAAGAATTTGCACATCATAACCACAGTATGTTATTTTAAAATCTAAATGACTTTATAAAGACAACAACAGGATATAAGAATCAAGAATCTATGCATGCATCCACTTGCATCTTATCTCTTAAGATATGTAACATTGTGGGAATCAAATTCATGAAGAGTGATGGGGGAGAATGAGACGCAGGAATGTCAATGGCCTCTTTCTGAATGATTGAATTCTAGCGACACATAATCCACTGATTGATCGAGTAGTAACCCTTCGATATGATAGGATCACTGGTGGAAAAGGGAAGGCGCGACGCGTTACAATCAACTCGCTCTTGTTCCTTGCTTATGGCAGAAGCCATGGCCACAAGGATGGGATCATTGCACAGAGGTCATGCTCAATTTGCAAAGAACCAAATATTTCCTCATGATTGATATTTGATTGAGGGAGATAGGAGAAGAGGGAAGGGTACATGAGGTGATCTACGTATTTTTTTTTGGTGGAAAAGAAACATTAGACTGATACAGCATCTTATCTCACACATATATACTTGAAAAGTACTAGGGCGTGGGCGCACACATCTCTCTCACGTCGAAAATCGATGGCTCTTGCCAATAGTTCGATCATCTTATATCCATCTTATCAGTTGAATTGCTCGCTTTAGATGAGGGATCATGTGAATATATTCCTTGTGGAGATGGGCAGAAGATTTGAGTCCAATTTCTGGGAAAAAGCTGTGGATGTGGCGAGTTGAGACTGAGAGAGCCCACCTCAATCTTCAATATGCACTCTATATATAGGGTGTAGTGAAGCAAGGGCTAGCATCCTCATGTTGAGGTGGAAGGGAGGCCTTGCATGAAGATAAGAGCCTTCCTTTGGTAGCCAAGGATGACTTGCCTATGTCGTCGCCATGAAAGTTCGTCCCCGAACCTCGATGTGGGTTCATAGGCAGTCTCCTTGGCTAGTCTAAGTGGCTCTTATCCCTCATGCGAGGTCCAAGTCTCTTCCTGGTTTGCATTTTGCCGCATGGAGCTCGGCCATGTCGTTTAAAATGCAATGGGGAATCGGCGATAAGACAATGTTGAGCATAGGGGAGATTGCACAAGCGCAATTAGGCACATAGGTGATGCACATAAATCTCATGTCGTCTTCACTTGCTTATATGTGCTCAGCTCAATTTGCAATGATTTTGCGTAGTTAAATTTGGAGTTTAACAAATTTTAGGAAAAGCCTTGGATCAAATGACTTTTGTTAAGACCCCTAAAAATTCAATCGTTTGCCTCCAAAAGATTTTATAACTCGCGCAATTTGACAAAGTGTATAGGAAAGGTCTTTAGAAACATTGTAGCCTGTCTAGGGAGGTAAAGTAAATTTTCCCTTTATCCAATCTAGGTTATGGCTGGGTCTCAGGACTATTTTGAACCCTAAACAGGCCCAATAATCTAGGGATGGCTAACGGAACGAATCTGATTGATTCATCTCGTTAGCTAACGAATTTGTTACGAGACGAGTTGAACTCGTCTCGTAACGAATCCAAACGAGACGAATCAAGTAATCGGGGGTTCCGATTCGTTACCCGGATTCGCCGAGACGGGTTGGACCCGTCTCGAATTTTAATATTATTTTATTTTTAAAAAAAATTCAAATTTACCGCAATAACTATTTTTGAGTTGTTGGTGGTTAAAAAAATAAAAAAATAAAATAGTAGTCTGAAACTAATTTTCTCCTCTCACATCTATAATAACATGAGACTTCTAAAGAAAAAAAAGAAAGAGGAGGGGTCTCCGAACCAATTCACGGGCCGAATCTGACCGATCTGTTTACACGGGACGAGTCAATTTAAGTTGATCCGCAATTCGTCTCATGTGAGTCGCACAAGACGGGTGGAGCTGCCCTATTAGCCATCCTTAAAGAATCCCAATCATATTAAAAAATTACCCTTTTTTTGGCACCCAATTCGACATAATGGCGATCTCGAGATCGAAGAAGCCTCCTCCTTCCCCTTCATAATTATCTTCAGTTGCCATCCTCTCTTCGGCAGTGGCGATCTCCGATGGGGACGCACAAGAAGTTGAGCCTCGGTCGTCTCAAGTAAATTTTTTTGACATAATGTTAGTGCCTCTTACTTTCATGAATTTTTTTTCATTACTCTGCTCTTGTGATTTTATTTTGCTGGAAGGATTTCTTCGCTTTTTTTTTCTTTATCAAAATTAGAATTTCTTTCCTTTGTTATGAACCTTATTCTTATTAGTGATGTTATAATGAAGATGCGTCTTGATAGGGTCGCAATAAGAAACCCTAATGATTGGATGAATTTAGAATTTTTATATGGAAGAGTTCAGCATTGGCTAAAATCAGTAACTAGTTATACAATTATTTATGAAATTAATTATCATTAGTTGAAACAGCCTCAAACCGTGCTCTTTATTGTCCTTGCATTCTTCTTTCTCAAAGGTATACACACACCACAAGGTTGGCAAACAAAGACCAACATGTATCCATGGGTTCATGAGCAAAACCCATGTTGCAAAAATTGGATAAGGAACTGTGCTGACAGCTCTGAGGGGATTATCTTTGATCAGCATTATTGCAAGTGCATATTTGAAACTTGCTCCCAATGGTATCCAAAGACCGGCATAACAAGTTGCGTAATTAGCAGTAATTTATAATTGCTACTTCCTTTCTGTTAAGAGCTGTGGTGAGAGTTTGCTGGTTCCAATCAGCTCATTAATGGCGCATATTGAGGCAATGGATATTTGGGATTTAGCTTTTGGCATCACGCTTCCTGTTGAGCAATTAGGCTGCTTGGGAAATAGCATACTGAGACCTTACTCTAAAAATACCTTGTAGTTTTGTGTATGGATTTTTAATTGGTAATTTTTAACCGTTGATGTTGCTGGCTCACTTGGCGTCCCAAGCCATTATCCCTCTTGCTTCATACTTTAGCTTCTTTAAGTAGCTATCTTGATTAGGTTTAATCACACTTTATAAAAGTATGTAATTATAATATTATCTTTTTTTAAGTACATTATTATTTGTTAAATTCTTTAGTAATCTCTTTGTATAGTTAAGTTGCTATCGTTAATCGTAATTTAAAAAAATATGTTAGAAAATTGTTAATACATTGCCACGATTTTGGGTTTGGATTTCTAAATTGTTAATATGATGTTATACATAAGCCTTGTTGTTTGGCTATTATTTCACCTTCATTCAGATTGCTAGATGAGCGTGGTTTGGCTGCTCTTTTCAGTATTATATTTCTGTTATGGGGCGATTGTTCCAAATTTACATGATTACTGATCTTCTTGAATTGATACTTTGTTTAAAATTGGCTCAAATAGTTACATAATGATTATGCATTTGACTCTTGTATTAATTTTTTTTCAAAAACATTTCTGTTAGCTTCATGTGGTTGATTGTTGTGTGCATTCATCTCTTCACATGTTATGTTTTGCTATACAATTTGATGCATTGAACTCGTATAATTGGTCAAGTTTTGGAAATCTTTTTATGACTTTTTTATGGTCAAGCATCTATTATGCCATCTATTTTAAGATTTGGTCCTTCTTTTAAAACCTTAAGATTTGTATAATTAAAAATTAAGATTGATGATTTGTTGGGAGAGGTTCAATTAAAAACTATTATTCATTATATGCTCTGTCATAGTTCTAAACTAGTGTTAATGTTGATCCAGATCATGTTATCTTTTGATGCTATTTGACTTTTATAGTGCTATTGGCAAAGCTAAGATGATTCCCATCCCCTAATGACCTTTTTATTCCCCCTGGCACATCATAGCTCAAATTGGTTGGTATTGAGTGGATTCTGAGCCTTTCTCAGTTTCTCTCCCATTAAGGGTGCTAACAACAACTAAACAAGGTCAATGTAAGATTTTATAAGTGATGATATCGTAATGATCATAATTAAGCAGTGACCCCTAGCGACGCATGGTAACAGTTTCCAGTATAGACACTTAAATCTGATGATCAAAGAGGATTCTGAGACTCTATTAACAACCAAGTCACCTGGTTATTAGTAAATTTTTATCTAGTAAAATGTTTTAATTTGATGAAGAAATTCAAATTTGTTGACTTTCCTCTTTTTCTTTCTGTATAAACATTGAAAAGATGCCACTGAATTAGTCTCACTATGTTGTCCTACATGGCCAAACAATGTGGAATTTTTAATAATTGAAATTTATGCAACACAAGTGGCAACAGCTATCCAAATGCCGCTTACAAGGGGTTGAGGAGCCTGGGAGACACCAAAAAACTATTGTATAATCTTCTTAGGGTTAAAACCACTTTAAATTAGACCTTTTAATACCGAAGCAATACTAGAGAAACTTAAGAGGGCAACTTGCTGTTGACAAAGTCCCTCATCTTTGAGTGTTGGCGTACACACCGACCAGGCATTAGGATATGGACAACCTTAAATTGAGGTGTAGTTTTAGTTCTAGGAGTGATTTTATGTTCTTGGCTTTGTCTTTGTGTCATATCTATTTTGATCATCATTTATTGTGTCACTTGCATGTTTTCAGTTGTTCTCAAGTGCCATATGTTAATTGTTTTTCTTTTGAACATTAGACCGTAGCCGGACTTAATCTGGGACTCCGCACAACCCACTCTTACCCTTTTATGAGTGAGCCAGACCTCACTGGCTGCCATGTGCTAATTATGTTTAAAAGACAAGCGATGGACATGAAATGGTAATTTTGGATTGTTCTGAACATTGACTTTTCCTGCTAGTTAATTTCGTCATTACTTGGCATTTCAAGATTCAATAATAATTCTAAGTTATATGATATGTATACCATTGTTTTTGTTTACATTACAATATATCCAGATGATGAGTTGTCAGACACCAAACTAGCTAGCTGTTCTCCTATATGGCTTCTATTGTTGTTGTTATATTCCTTATTCTTTTTAATTTATCCCTAAAGAACCCCACAACGATGAGGGAACTTGTTAAGGAAGGCACCATATTTACTAGTTATTATTCACGGGAAGAAGAACACACATGTGACTTTCTTAGGATGGAGTTTTTGATGAGAGATTCTTTTGGAAACCTATCCTTGCTGGCTTTAAAACTTTGACTGACAGTATTATCAATTAGATCGAGTTGTTTGCTCCATATGATGCGGGCTTTCAATTGTCAGATATCAACTTTCAGGTAGACTGATAGTTGCTGAGACACCCTCGTCACCATTTGGACCATCAAAATAATCATGCATGGTGACCGACATGTAAGTTGTAACATCTAGAATCGTGCCATCAGTTTATCCAAAACTTTTTCAAGTCATTTCAACTGTTGAAATTAGACACTGATCGTACACGTACATTGCATATTTAATATCACATGTGTCACATTTCTGCATTTATTTTATAATAAAACTTTGCTATTTGATGTATTTTCATGTCTAGTGACATGCAGGATAATTAAGGAAGAAAAAGAGAGATTGACAGATTTATCCAATTAAATCTAAAGTTCAAAGAAAGGGGATCGATTCAAATTTAAAGGTTCTAGAAGCCATTTTATCTGAAAACTGGATATATCAGATAAGATAATATTATCAAATTTCTAGGAAAAAAATAGATTGTTTGAAGACCCTATCAATGTCACTGAGGATAAAGAGATAGATCGTCAAATTCAGAGCAAATATTCAAAATGTAAGAAGATAAAAGGATAGAGGATGAACCAATGGACGACCAGGTCCCAGATCCTGGCCCGACAACCAGGATAATGCGGCGTTTTCGTGGCAAAAGCGGCATTTTCGCGGCATTTTGTTTGAATCTGGGGAGCGCCAGCTCCCCCTATCTTCGTACGACTCTCCTCGACCTATTTCTCCTATAAATACCTGCATAGCTCGAAGGCAGAGAGGACACAACTCCGGAGACGACTCCAGGGGACAACTCAGTAAAGAGTTTTAGGGTTAGGATTCTTCTTTTCCAAATGTTCATTACAGTTTTCAATGTGAGAGAAATAATTGTAAAGAGAAGACGGAGTGCTTGTAATTGATGATGACAGCTCAATAAATGTTCTTCTGTTTTTCGATTTACCTCTTTTTATTTTTACTTGCTTTAATTGCTTTATTTACTTTCATATATTTTCTTTATGCCTTCTTTTTAATCATGCATTTTTTATAGCTTGGATTAGGGAAAGTTTCATGACAGAAAAGAGAGGAAGAATTATATTTAGAGTGACACTAGATATAATCTTCCTTAAAGATAGTTATATTGAGAGTGACAACCAATGGAACTATCCTACTTTTCATCGTTACTCAACTTAATTGGTTGTTTGCTTTCCTTTAATTACTCTAAGTATGTTCTTCTTCTCTTGTTTATTTTCTTTCTTTTTAACTTAGTTTCCCTTGTATTCAAAACACCAACACCATCTTCTTCTTTTACCTTCTACTTTTCTTCTAATTTAGTTTCATGTGTTCTTTTCTTTTCTTTTAAAACAAAGAAGATCTTTAACCGGTGTAGTAACTTAGGAAGAAGACTTACACAGCGCTTCCATCGCTGTCCCTTCCTGTGGATCACGACCCGTTAGTGCTAGGTTACACGGTAGCATTGAGGACTTAACACTGTTTTAAACTTCTGTATTTTCTGTGTGTAGGTTTGGCTCGATCAAAATTTTGGCGCCGTTGCCGGAGAGGGACGATAAGTTTTTCTTTTTTTTGATTTACTTTAAACGGTTTAATTTTTCTTCTTTGTTTTTGTGTGTAGGGGCTAATACTTGAAAACTAGAGCTGCAGTGGACATATTGCTACTCAGTCCTCTGTCCAAGAAGGCAGAGCATTAGAGGCCACAACTGTGGTGAACTACTAACTGTAGTTTATTGTAGGTTGCTTGAAATTCAAAGATTTAGCTAGTTCAGTTGATAGTTTCCTGTTTAATATATTCTGAACGCTGTTCTAATCTCAACAGTAATATGGTTGTTTGTTAATGCAAAAAAATATTTAGACATTGCATTCTAGGCATTTGTTTAATTCGTTACATTTAAATTACTATTGAAGAGTACTGGAGCCAAGGTACATCTGCATTGCATATAGCTTAAGAACACACTTGTATATTATTGCTGAGGTGTTATTTTTGCTATATACTTGCACACGCGCACTAAAACGAATCAAGGGCTTGTATTATAAATAAGATAAGGTGGGAAAGTCATTACCCTTTCTTAGTTCAAAAATCATCTCCTCACTTACTAGCCTAGCCTAACTTAAAATTGAATAGACGTTCGCCTAGCGACATCTCAGACTCAATAGGAGACTGACCTAAGCGGCAAGTTTATTTGAATTTGACTCTTGCCAAATCTGTGTCAAAGGTTGGGGATTGAGAGGCAAAACCTTGAAAAACAGTGATTTGACATAATTAGGCCAGTTGCTTAGGCACGGATACCTCTCACTAGTCTTGCCCCTACCTGGCCGATTAACTTGTGGTCAGATTCTACAATATATCCCCTGTGGACAGTCTAACCAATTAGGAGTCTTCTAAGTCTAAGATTTACCCTAACTTAGGCTAGATTTTTCTCTGTTTACTTGTTTTTTTTTTATTTTTTAACATTTTTGTGATATGGATTACAATTACAACTATTTCAATGTATATAGTGATCCATACTTCACATCGACCTCTTTTGATTCGGATATTACCAACCCGAAATTTCATAACTTTAACTAACTAAATATGCCGGATTGGTCTTATCCGAATCAGTACATGCCCCAACCCCAGTATTATGAACAAGATTGGAATGATCATCACCACTCTTCGCCAAGTCAGTGGGGACACAACTCCCCTGAGTCATACTATCAATCACCTTACGAACATCCAGCTTTATATACTCCTCCCAAACAAACAATAGAAGAACCAATTGATTGGGAAAAGAGGATGAAAGTCTTATAAGAGATTGAGCGGCGAATTCAAAATCTAAAAGACTCGAGGTACCAGTAAAATTTTACAAATCTAAGATCCTTACTCCATTTTTCAAGTCCCACAACAAGAATATACTGACTTAGAAAAGAGTATAGAATCCATGATTCAATTCCAAAGCGGTTTTTTCGATATGATAGAAGCAAGATTTAGTCGATTAGAAAACATGCATAGAAATGAGAAAATTCTCCCTACCCAATCTTTGACTATTTCCTGCACTTCTAGCCATGTTAATGAAATTCAAGAATCATAGTATCTTGAAGACTTTGACCAAGATTCAATTTCATCACAAAACCTTGAATTTGACCAATATCAACCAATTGACAAATTGACAAGTTTTTAATTTCAATGAAATTGAACTTGATTGTGAATATGGCACCGATCCCCAATTTTATAATTCAGTTTCACTTTTTGAATTTTTGTTGACTCCTTACCGATTTGGACCCAATTCCTGAGCCAACATTGATTCCTGTACCTATAGATTTTGAACGTTCATCGGGTTCTTAATGCTAATCGGGTTTCAATTACGGGTATACAAACGAGTAAATTGTACCCTACTCAATGTTCATCGGGTTTGGATCACGTCGGATTGGTCGGAGTCAGGCTTTCTATCTCCAATAATAAACACAAAAAATTTGGAGATCGATGTAGGAAAGGTATTTTTGATATTTATTAGACATTCGTTATTTCCTAAAGATATTTCATTAGGGATTGATTCAATGTTATATACAAAATACAGCATGTACAAATTAGGTATGGGATAAGTTTAGGGATGAGTTGGTTCTGGGTCAGGGTCGGTTATGGATTCAGGTTAAAAACGTGTCGGTACCACTTTGTTCGCTTCATAACCAGCCCAAAATTTGTCAGGTTAGAATTTCAATCCATACCCTAGAGACCGGATCCGGATTAGATAATAGAGTAAAATTCCTTGTCCTAATTATGTATAACTATTACACTCTTGCATTCGCTTTTCAGTAACCACACATTGTAGTTCCTTATAGGGCTGTAAATGAGCCGAACTCGGGCGAGTGGCTCAACTCAAGTTGGGCTTGAAATTCATTTCTAGCTAGCTCGAGTTCGGCTCGTTTATATTTCGAGTTTACTAGAGTGCTCAAGTTCGTCTCATTTTGAATCTCGAATGTTCGAGTTCGGCTCGTAAAAGCTCAAACGAAAGAATCAAAATCATACTAGTTTTACTATCATGAATTTGATTCAACTTGATACTGAGTAGTAAGAACATTTTCTTCATCAATGTATTAAAAAATGCGTTACTGAATGTTACAGCACTCGGTGTTATATAACACTCGCAAAAAACACAGCTCCCAGTAACAAGCATTTTTTGGAGCGTTACAAATGTTACATTACGAAAATAACGTAACGCTCATAACTCACGTTATTTGCTATTTATACGGGCTGCTAAATATAAAACAACGAAGCATTTTTTCTCTCTAGACTAAATCGACATGAAACCCTAAATTGGCAACAATGAGCGAAGCAGCAAAGCACCTCAGTTCCTCTACTCTCTGCAGTTGACGGCGATGACTCTCTCATGTGGGTCCTTCTCTCTGCAGTTTCTCTTCAATTGCATCTATCTCATCGACGAGCATTGAAGCATCCCAGTTCCTCTCTTTTTGATTTCTCTTCAATTGACTAGGAACTTGCCGTCGTAACGCTCTAAAAAATCAAAAACCGCACGACTCTTCAATTGACGTGGAACTCGCCATCGATTTCTCTTCATTTGACAAGGAACCACACGACATCCGAGCACCTCAGTTCCTCTCTCTTCGTTCTCTCTTTGACGGTGACGGCGAGGGCGACTACGATTGCAACCAACCAAATCTTGAAGGTAATCGATCACTCTACATGTAACTATTTTTTTTACATTAAATAGAAAGGTTTGCTTTCAATTTTTGTTCATTGCGAGTCTGCTTGCTGATTTTTTTAATAGAAAGATTAAATAGATTTTTTTTGAATTGTGCTTGCTTCAATTTTAAGATTTTTTTATTAGTGCATTTTGTTTACTGTAATTAGGATCTGTGCAATTTGATCAGTGCCATTTATTTACTTGAATTGTGCTTGCTTCATCTTCTTTTTTGTCCACTGCAATTGCCGATCGTGGCTGAAAATGCTTGTTTTTTTGCTTGCTTCATGAGCTAAAAATGGACAGTGACAATAATTAATTATTATTATATGAGAATTGAATATATATTATGAAATAATTCAAATATAAATTATAATGAATTGTTGTTTGTGTAAATTGAATAACATGGCTAAAATTTCAGATCCAGCACATGAATATGCGGATCATATAACCGGTGATCCTTAAAAATGTGTCATAATAGATGATTAGGGCATAATTTTATTGCAGGATATTATGACTACTTTGTTTTGTATGACTATGACTTATGTTTGCGTATTTAGCTTGTTATGTTTGCGAACTTATTATAACTTATGAATGTGAAAAATTATTGTGATACTTGTTAAAAAAATATTGTGAGACTTGCTAAATGTGTTATATATTGTTTTGATATTTTTTTAGATTTTTTAAAATTATTTTTCTATTTATAAAAATTCTTAAATATAGTATATATATTTATTTATTTTTATTAAATTAATATTAAATTGTGTAACCTAATTAATATAACAAAGGAAAAATGTTATTGTTACATTATCATTATTTTAAATACCAATCTTCATTTTCATTAAAAAAAAGCGCATAAACTTAAAGAATTGAAATAACATTCTTTAAAATAAATTGAAGCGTATTTACATACTCTCAAGTTTCATAATCCTATTCACAATCAAAACATGTTGATAATCATGTTGTATTACATACATGTACACATGTTCATAATTCTGTTTGTGACTGTTATATGTACACCTTGATAAATAAAATTTTAAAAAAAAATTCTCATAGACTTGTTCATAATATGGATATTTGATACATGTGTTTACATAAATAGATATACTGAACTTAAGCAGGTAGACCTAGCTCGAGTTCGGCTCATTTATGAGTTTGGGCTTGATGTTGAGCTCGAGTTCAACTTGTCAACTAGTCGAGCGAGCCAGAAACGAGCTAAATATCGAGCTAAACCAGAACTCCTTCTGAACAACTTGTTCATTTGACACCCAGTTCCTTCATGTAAAAGTAGTCATGTTTACATGTGACTATTTTTTACTACTATTTAAACCTTTAATAGTAAAGATTTCCAAAAAGGACAAATAATGTAATTTCAAATTTCTGCTTGGGAGTTACAGGAAAAGGAAGATTTCATGGGTGTTATGTACAAAACAAGTTCCTGGTGGCTTTCTACATACGAGCATGATAGTTTATGGTAGTTTTGCCCCTTGGTAATTTGTCCAAACAGGAAAATGTTATTAGAAGCCACCAACGATTCTATTGACATAAAAGTGAAAATGGCCAATGAATCAAATTGTCGTGTACATTAATTTATGTCTAATTCCCAGAGGAGATTAAATCCATTAATTGCATATAGACTCCAAACAATTTTAAGTGAAACCAGTTTGATTCAATAATTCTGACCAAACAGACGAAAACAGGTGCATGCATTTTATTATTTACATAAAATGTTGGTTCATCACTTCATCCATCAATATCCGAACAATATCTCTATATGGGTTGATTTAGATGTATTGATGAAAAGCTTTCCAATATTTGGAATTGCCAGCTAGGAGGAGAATCAATTTAGCACTTACTGAGAAAGATTTAGCTTGCAACCCAATGCCTATAAAATGGGGCACATACACATGGTGGATATAGGACAACACAAAGGATATTTTGGCACATCAAAATTTGGGTAACCACCAAATGATTCTCCATGAGACCAGTAAACATATGCAAACTTTTTAGGAATCTCCATAATTTAAGGACCATGGTCCGATTCCATTTACTCGTAATTCTATGGGCATGGAAATGGCTTCTGGTAAGTTTTAGTTATGTCGTACTATATATATTTTTTGTTTTCCCCCCTTTTTCTTCCTCGAGTCCTGTCATGGTCGCTCACTCGATGAAAGAGCTTTACAAGCGGCATTTCCCTTCTTCGCTCACGCAATATTGCTGGATTGGGATTTTGCCCATTGTCTAAGATTCCCTACTGCTGCCCCCCATAGTGTTCAAAAATTGACCATCAACAACATGTTGATACGTGTCCAAACAACCTAGTTCCTCTTTTGAAGTTTCCGCAACAATCAACTGCCTCTATCATATCGGATCCTCTCGATAGCATCCACAGTTAAACACGTACTTTCGTTTGTCGTGTGGATCGACCGTCTGGTCATTCACAATGGAAAATCTCCACCACACCTTCTTTGGGAGTCCAGGCCGTGTCTCAGTCCTAGTGTGATTGATCATCCGAAAGAACCAGCTAACCATCATTGGCTTGTCAGCCTTTACCTAACCACATATTGTTGTCTAGCAAGTTTGGGTTTACATTATACAAAAAAAATTTGGATTAATTCAGTACTGGCCTAATTTCATCCTACTGTTGTTTTCTGTCTTTTACTTAATGTCCAACAATTATTGTAATTAGTTCAAGATCAATTTTTATTTTTTTCTTTACTTATGATGAGTTTCTTCATTTTTCCGTAGTAAGATATAAATTGATGGTTCATTAATGAAATTCAACCCAGGGCCATCAGCGGCACCTAATACCTCTTGTAGAGGATGGGTTGCCCAAAAAGAAAAGCAGCACTCATGGGCGAGCAATTGAAGCTGAAGGTAATTTTCTTATTAGGTCATAGGTTTTTGTTCATATTCCTATTTTGCATTACTCTTTTGTGGTGGCCTATTCTCGACAATAGTAACGATTTCAAATACGACTTTCAATTCGTTGCAGTGATTTCCCAAGATAATTAGAAAGTTGGTGCAGTCGAAGAGGAGGATGCTGTCTTTTAAAAGCCCAAGCCCACCCTTCAGATACTATAGCCCCCATTGCACAACAATCTTGACACATATTGTGTTCCATACAAAATGCTACACCAAAGCATTTATATTTATAATCATTAATATAGAAAATTTTATAGATTTGACTGTGAAATTAATCGTTGTTTAGATAGACTATGAATTTTGTCTACTTGCCATGCCAATACCTCCACCTATAAAGTACTATTATTTACTGATTAAGCACAAAGATACTCAATTAGATAACTTAGCCATGTTAATTCCCTCTAGGAAACTAATAGATTTTCAAAAAATTCACTGGCATGATTTGTATTTTGGCTAACCATATTTTAAGGGCTTACCTTTAAAAAGTCATTGATTCTTTTGAGTTGAGCACGAATAAAGGCCTACTTGTGATGAAAAGTTGGGCAAGAGGTCGGCGTACGTGTGTTATGTCTGTAGTTATGCTTGCAATTGCATGCAACACAATAAGACCCTAAAGACTTAGTGGGGGGTGGGGTGGGGTGGGTGGTTGTCCTTCAGTGAGAGAAGCATTAGTTTGTTGTTTGAATAAAAATATATTACCCACAACCGTCACCACAACTATTAAGTTTTGGTATAGTGGAAGGGACATTCTTACCAAGAGCGTATTTGAAAAGAGGGTTTAAAAACAAAAAAATACTGTTGCACAAAAACCCAAGTTTCAACATATAAATAAGAGTGCTCGATCTTTGGAGGCGTGTTAGAATATAAGTTTATTATCCTCAACCCTCACCAAAACCTAGAGTTTTGGTGTAGCGGTATGGACTTCAATAGTTGTCTTTTGTTGTTATTAGATAATCGAGTTTATTGCCATTATTCATTCCCCGCTCCACCGCCTCCCCAACCAACAGCTAGTGCCCTAGAAAGGTGGGAAAAAGAAAAAAAAACGAAAAAGAAAGGAAGAAAGAAAAATAACAAGTGAAGAAGAAAATATTATAGATTGTCAACATGAAAGGAGCCAAGTAGAAGCTTATGGGGGCATTGCCTACAAGGTCCAGATCCCTCTTAGTGTTGCTGACAATTAGGATAACATGTTTGCATCTCTCCTTAAATAATATAGCATATTTCCCAAGGAAGCAAGCTATAAAAATTTCCAAATGCTAAAAGATCTAAAATGGAGCTTAGGACATAAGAACTGAAACTATAAATTTTTTCCAACAAAAACAAAAATTATTAACAATACATTAGTTGATGTGTGTAACTGTAGTGGATGCTAGTTATCTATGAAAGAAAGTTGTTAAAATTTTCTGAAAGTAAATTCTCTTTCATTTATCAGGTTAGTCTTTATTTTGCTTGAGTTCTCCCTGACAATTTCTTTTCTAATTAATTCTTCTCTCTCCGTTTCTGCGACCTGTAAAACCCATTAGTAGTTAATCTCATTTGGCCATCTTGTTTTAGTTTCTTTTAGTTTTTGGCTCCATCTCATTATCGATGAGTCTAGCGTTCAAGAAAGTAATCTTAATCTTGTTATTGTTAGTATTATTGAAGATCTAATGCTAGTTAATTACTTGTATGACATGCCTAATTGTAGCAACAATCATAAATTTCCAACTTATTTGTAAATTGGTTAGCATTGTGTTGTTAATTTGATGCTGGAGGAGAAAGGTTCCAATGGGATTCATATACTAGAGACGGAGGAACGAGATGAACTTTGCAATAATTAATTAGAGACACTGGCTTGAGATGCGAATAAATGTTCAAAGACAATCTAGGGTCAGAGGGAAGAAGATAGAGATTGGTAGTGAAATTAAGAAATTGAAAATGAAGGATAATGATATAAGTGTAAATAAAAGATAGTGAGAAAACCAAATTTGAATTTGGAACAAAAAAAAGCACAATGTTGGAGCATTAATTTGTATTTTCATTTGCTTGTCGCAAAGTGTACATATAATAGCAAATACATACCACAAAGTCTCCCTCTCATTTTTTTTTTTACTGACTTAATCTCATCTCAGGTACCGCCAGGGAGATGGCCGAGTGTTCTCCAGAGCAGCCGCAGGCGGGAGATGTCTCTAATAGTCTCTCCGAGGAGTCACAGGGACGGGCTCAGAAAGCGACCAGGATTACATGTGACACCTCAGTATGTCCGGAGTGCATGACTTTTGGCTGAGAGGATCTCTTCCTTCTCTTTTTGTTGGACTCACGTGTATGATGTTTTCAGGGAGGGTCTTTTTGTCTTGAGTTTGTGCCGATTTTTTTTGTTGTACGCTTTGCTCTTTCCCTTCGGCACCTGTGTGTGATTCTTTGGTGTCCCTAGCTGGAAGACATAGTTCTTATGTATTTCATTTTGTGAGATTGTTCCATTAAAAGCTTATTAATGAAACGCGGGGACCTCTTGGTTCACTGTTCTCTCTCTCTCAAAAAAAAAAAAAGCAAATACACTAAAAGATCCTGCATTATGGCATGTTGGTAATCTGTACTTGTATGTTTATATTAAATTGGGGAGAGTCACTAGTAAAACTCCTATGTTTTTATTATGTCATCTTATTGTTCCTGTCACAGTTAGTGGTATTCTTCTATGTGTTTCAAAGTTTAAATATGCACCTGGTTAGATTTGAACCTGGGTTTTTTTTTATATCATTTCAAGGTATCTGCACAAAAAGTTTGAGCTTGACTAGGTTAAGACATTTTTATACATTCCCAGTTAAAAAAAAAAAAAAAATTGCTTTTAATCATCTAACTTGTAAATTGTCCACAATTTCCTTTGAAAGTCTTAAGAAATCACAGTTACACACTTGCAATAAGCCACAATTAGATTCTAAACTGCCAATATGGTTCCAATAGTTCCTATAATTTATAGTTAATTGACTATTTTCTTTATCTAATGATGTAATTTATTATTAAAATTCTATTGTGTTTCTCTCTTTCTTTAACAATGTCTACGTATTATACATTCATCATCATGTACTAGAGAATTTTTGTGTGCTTCCTCTCTTTCTTTGGCAATACGAAAAATTTTAGATGTATATATCTCATGTACTTTGGTCAAAGTACTCATTGTTAAATAAAGGATGCAATGACATAAGAGTATGGCACCAAGTGTATTAACAATAGACTCAGAATATTTTGGCCCAAAAGGTTAATCAATCAGATGTTAGATTCCAAACACATATTAATGCAATCATATTCCACTCTATTTTTGATGTGGGGACTGAATATTAACTCCAGTAGCTCCTTAACTTGCATGATTTTATTGAATGGAAAGCAAATAGCTGACAAAAACTCTACCTTGATTTGTGCTAAATGAGTCTCAACATGCTACTACTTATTTTCCTCTTTATATAGGTTATATGCCCCTTCATTTATCATTTCATATTTGTTCAGCTTTAAGAAATTGTGAGATGAATCATAGCATGAAAAGGGATGCAACTAGTACACATATGGATCAGATATGGGTTATACCACCATATCCTTACATGAAGTCATTTATCAAACACAGAGTCATATAAAAATAATTAGGCAAGCCTTGATGTTTTTATCCTCAAAGGCACAATGGATTTACTATAGACCCAAGTATGTTATGTGGTTTGGACTTGACTGGCTAATTAGCATGGTTATATGGATGTAAGGATAGGTGTCACGTGCCGATTTGAGACCATGACCAGCACTTTGGTAAGCCTAACAAATGCATAATTACAATAATCACATATGATTAAAAGAAAATAGCTAATACAAAGCTGCACACCGTTCCTGACGTGGATCTAATTCAACAAACTTGGACCTAGCCTTTTGACTTTAGGTCTTCCTTTGGCATTTGATTCTTTTCATAATTATTTTGCAAAATAGACGATGTGTTAACGTTACCCATATAGGCCTGGCAATTGCTCTTCGACGATCAAGTCAGTAATATTCTCATAATAATGATGGAAAACTTAGAGTTAGTGAGAAGAGAATACTTGGATCTGAACTCTGCAATTACTTTTGAATTATTTTAATATGATATTTTGAACTTTTAAGTTGCCAAACAAATAGTTTTCTTACTGAAACTGAGACATGCTAACAAAACGATCTACTTTATGTAATTTATATCTCATATATATTGCCGACTCAATGAATTGTTGTAGTTTTTGTCCAAAACTGACTCGGGGATTCCTTTCCACATACTTTTTTCTTGTCTTTGAATTCACATTTTAACTATAATGACCAGATATTGGCACATTTGAGATGACTTTTAGAGGCTCAATATCCTTTTGATTTAACCTAATTTATAACCATTCATACTTGCATAGTGGGTGCACTATGGCATTGAATCCAGAAACACGAATATATAGAAAAATTATACATGAATCCACAACATAGCTAATGTATGCGTTTCTTATCTAATAAAAAAAATAACATGATAACTAATGAACAAGCAAATTAAAATATATCAATACACTTCTCATCTCAATCCCATGATTACCTTAGCAAAACATTACCACCAGGTCCATCACACACTCCATACATCACATTTTGCATCATAGCATACATAACAAATATTCCACATTCATCATGACATACATAACATAACATACATTCTATGGTCATCAAGTATTGTTCGAAGACCGGTCCCATCATAACATACATCGGGCATCATCCACAGACGAGCCTCATTATAGTATACATTCTGTAACTATTGAGCACTATTTGCAGACCAATACTAACATAACATAATACATGACACCTTCACACTCCCAAACAACTACCCCTGGCTCCATGATCACCATCACACCCTCACAAATCTGCCCCGACTCCATTAATATACATACACACAACATAACATACCATCACATCCCCACAGATATCATAAATTATTTCTAATAAAATCAAACATGTTATCTACAAGTAGTTCATAAATAATGCAAGAGAACACAATACATAAACAAGCTAATCAAGGGTATCAACCTATTTTCATATTAAGAGTTTATGCATATAAACCCAATTACTAATTGACATCGCACATTATTCTGACAAACTAGAAAGCGTCTTATTATATTTGTTGATAACTAATCTTTTATCTATATCCTTTCCATTGCAAATACAACTTTATACACAAGAACTCAATTTATTAACTTGTGGAAATAAATATATCTAAATAACTTATAAAACTCATAATTGATTATCACCTCACAAATTTAATATTTGATATGAAAATTTATGAAGTCATATGTTCTTAGAATTTAGTTTATTGGTTAATTTATTTAACTTTTTCAAGTTACAAGGTTATATGAAATTCAAGTGTACAGGTTTGATAACTTCTAAGTAGAAATTTGAGTTAATAGTTCATTAAACTTCTTGTAAGATTAAAATCTTCCACCTTATCACTTAATATCTTATTTTTAATACAAATTTTTCTCTACAAGTTTATTATTCAAATGAAAGAGCAAAAATAAGTTTCCTTTAACTTGATTACCTTTTAAAACACTAGAATTTACTCTATTCTTCGCTAGTTTGAAACTCTCGACCATTTTTAGTCTCCAATGCCGAGGCAATGCCTATTGATTTATATACACTGGAGTCTGTTCGAGGTCTATTCTCCAATGCCTCTGGTCTTGGCTCAAGAAGTAGTAGAGGAGAAGGTAGTTATAGAGAAGCTAAGTTCACTAGGTGATGACGCCTGGGTAGCTAAGTGTCCATCCCCAGCTCTCTTTAATTTTTTGGACACTTCTCCACTAGGTGTCAAATTTCCATCTCTCTCCCTCGTCACCACATGCGTAGTTGATAAGGTTAATTTTAAATTAGTTTAGCTAAGTGTTTATTCTCGCTCTTACTATACATATATACATAATTTTATGTGTATGTAGATAAATGTACACATTTCCTTGTCACCTTATTTAGTCTAGGGTATTCTTTCATATTTAGAAAATTTTTTTTTCCTAAAACATCAACCACAACTTCTTAAAGTATAATAGTGTCTCCTTCAAAAACTTTATATAAACTTTTTTGGACATCACAATTAGGTTAGAGTGAATATATATATAAATGGATAATTGTAGAATGGATATCCATATTCAAATTCATATAAAGAAAACCTAACATCAGTATATAGACCCATATTTAGATGGGTGGGGGTATTTTGATATCCATACCGGTATATGATATAATACGAATGCAGATTTAGTTTAGATTATCTGAACTCGTTTACTTTCCTAAGCGTGAAGTATCACTTCAACCTCAATGATTGGAGTGAGACCAACAATGTATCTCTAGTTGATGCTAAATTTTGAGGAGGTTTTGTTTTTTTGTTTTGAAGGGGAGGAGGGGCTATGTAGCTCTCGTAACTTCCTGTACCATTGGAAAAGGACCTATTCGAAGTTTGTATTGGTGGGAGGTTGCTCGGACCACATAGGATCGCTTAGGCTTTAGCAGTGGTCGATTGGAAGATTGTGTTAGATATTTTGTGCAAAATTGATTTTTTAAAACATAAAATAGTTTTCAACTATATGTATTTCATTTACATATATTGGTAACATTAATTTATGTCATACTAAAATGATTTTTGCTAATAGCGCTCCCCCATAAATACAAACTAATTGGACATGGGTTATGTATGGTTAATGTAGCCAACACCTTTGGACTTCCCACATTGAACCTAGACATAAGAATCTTGAAATCCCTCATTATGAGTTGGTAACCCTTTGGGCTTCACTCATTTAGTGATTGATAGCCTTTGGCCTTTTCTTATTAAAGGGACTAATGATCCTTGGGTTACATTCATTGAATTAAAACATAACCCTTTGGGTTTCTCTCATTATGAGATGGTGACTCTTGGGTCAGATTCATTGAATCTAGATAAGGCCCTTAAGCTATCTTCATTAAGAGATGATGACCCTTGAATTACTAGTAGAGTCTTATAAATAAGCTCCCTTGTAGTTCATTTGGAGATGACAAAAAAACTAGAAGGAGATCACCTGAAAAGTAAGAGTGTGTTCAGTTGTAAATAGAGTCCTGTTTTGAGTTTGATCGAGGAGGTCACTTACATGTTCAGTTCAAAGAGATCATCAAAGAATCTGATTGGTACACAATAGAGTTTTTCAACTGCTTTTTCTGAGGGCAATTTTGCTTTGGGATCCTTATACTGGAGTAAGCCAAATATTGCTTCAAGCACAACGTTCAAGAACGCACGGCAGCTCTACTATTCGGGAACACTCTAACTTCGAAGTCGCCTACTCGGAGTCACTTCACAATTCGGGAGCACTCCGATCTCATGTTACAATTAATAAAGTCAAAAGAAAAGTCTACTTCTCTCTAGTCTGTATTTCCATGAATTAACAATCTTTAAGTAATATTTGGCTTAGCTACGGACCCTGGTAAGACTATTGGAGTGGATTGCCTGAAGCTGGAGAATTTTGGCGGATCAAACTTCAATACTTGGTGTCGCAAAATAATCTTTGGAATGCAACTCCTAATATATATACTATGTCATTTCAGAAGAGAAACCCAACTTTGAAGAGGACTTAGAGACTGAAGTATCTTAGGAACGAGATGACCACTTCTACAAGAGCTATCTCCTCAACTGCCTTGCAGATCATCTTGTAGATGTTTACTCCAACAAGCCCTATGCAAAGGATATCTGGAATGCTCTAGAAGACCAATACAAGGACGAGAAGAAGCTATCCAAATCTCATCTCATAGATAAGTTTTTAGATTTCAAGTTTGATGATGATAGAAGTTCTGCCTCAGGTCAAGGAGCTTGAAAAACTTGTAATGAAGCTAAAGGATGAGAAGATCACCCTCTGCAACACCTTCATCTCTGATGCTATTGTCAAAAAGCGATTTTCCTCCTGGATGTCATTCTCCACTAACATTCGTAGAACAAAGAAGCATGTGTCGCTGTTTGACCTAAAAGATTCATTCGGATTGAGGACGAGATCAAGACTCGAGCAAAGAACGAATTACTTGCCAAGCAGAAGGCGTCTGCTAACATGGTGGCTTCCAAGTCTGACAAAGATTTTTCAGAGAAAAAAGTTCACGAAGAAGAATAACCAAAATTTAAAGAACCTGAACATATAAAAGAAAGAGTTCAAGAAAACTGGTAGGTGCTTCAACTGCAGCAAGCAAATTGCTACAGAAGCCACTTTGCTAAGGCATGTAAAGCACCAAAGAAGGGGAAAAAAAGAGGAGACCCACAATGTCAATCAGGTTGACAAGTTTGTTGCTATGCTTTTCCAGGTGTCATCTCCCTCCAATAACACCGATTGGTGGCTAGATATAGGCGCTACATGTCATGTCTGCTTTAACAAAAACCTATTCTCCACCTATGTTGCTGCAAAGAAGAACGTGTCAATAGCTAATCATTCCACTGCTACTATGCTTGGAACCGGGACTGTGGTGTTGACCCTTGCTTCAGGGAAGTCTCTCACATTGAAGAGTGTGAAATATGTCCCATCAATTTTCAAGAATCTAGTCTCTGAGAGCCTGTTGTGTGATGCGGGAATGAGGCTAGATTTTCAAGGTGGAAAGTTATATTATCTTACAAGAAGATGTACTTTGACAATACTTACTGCACTAATGGCATGTACTAGATAAGTACTATTGTACCCACTTTAGTTGTCAACGAAATCTCTACTTCTGAGTACTCTTCTACTCTATAGCACAACAGATTAGGCCATGTAAATTACAGAAAAATGTTAAATATGAAGAAGTTAGGCTTACTCCAAAACTGTAAGGGTAATAAGCTTGAAAAATGTGAAGTTTGTATGTAAACCAAGATCACTAGGAAGCCCTTTCCAACTGTTACAAGGAGTACAAATCTGCTGGACCTTATTAGGACACATGCGACTTCAAGACCTTCATGACTAGAGGTGGCATGAAATACTTCATCACCTTCATCGACGACCATTCTCGCTTCTGCCATGTGTATTTGTTGAAGTCAAAATATGAAGCCTTTAGCGAGTTTATCGAGTTTCAGAATCGAGTGGAGAAACAACTTGGGCGTCCAGTAAGAAGCTTAGAAGCGATAGAGGTGGCGAGCACTCGTCGAAGGAAGTTGAAGCATATCTCAAGGAGCATGGCATCATTGCAGAGACGACTGCTCCTTCTCCTCAAATCTAATGGAATTGCAGAAAGGAAGAATCGTACACTCACTGAGATGGTGAACTCGATGTTGATTACATCTGGTTTACCTACCTACTATTAGGGAGAGGCATTGCTGATGGCTGACTGGGTCCTGTATGGGTACCTTACTCCAAATCCGATATTATTCCACATCAGTAATGGTTGGGACATCAAGCATTCCTGGACAACCTCAAAGTGTGGGGGTGTCTTGCCTACGTCCGGATACCAAATATCAAGAGGCCAAAGCTTGGTCCTAAGGCCAACAAGTGTATGTTTCTTGATTTTGCTAAAGATAGTGATGCTTGCAGATTTCTAGATCTGGCACCAACTCCATCATCGAAGCTCGAGGCGTGGAGTTCTTTGAGGATAAGTCCATCAAGAATAAAGGTTTATTACTCAAAGATGTACCTGAAAATGTTGAAAAGTCTATTGCACCAGATTAGTCAATCTCTCCAGAAGCAGAAGATATCACTGAGGAAATTTACATGGAAAGACTAGAAGGACTTGATGCTCCTACAAGCTAACAAAATCTTTATATGGTATTAAGCAGGCTTCAATTCTGGCATAAGAAATTTAACAGGATTGTTCGCAATAATGGGTATCAAGTCAGTGAATCTGACAAGTGCTTATACGTTAAGGTTGCTGAAGGAAAGGTAGTAGTAATCTACTTTTGTAGATGACATGCTCATCATCGGGACCGACTTGGAGATAGTGAAATCTACAAATAATTTCTATCGGCCCAGTTCAGTATGAAGGACCTTAGGACTGAGGACGTGATTTTCGAAATCAAAATCTTGTATACAAAAGATGAATATGGATTCTCTCAATCCCATTATATAGAGAACATGCTAAAGAAGTATGGCCACTTGACCTGCCAGAGTTGTCTGTGCTATATAATTACAATAAGAAGCTTTGATCTAATACTGGAAGACCGGTAAGACAACTAGAGTACTAAATAATTATTGATAGTCTTATGTATGCAATGAGCCGCACAAGGCCAGATATAGCATTCTCTATTGGAATGCTTAACAGATTTACAAGCAATCCTGAACATCTTATTGGGATGCTGTTCAGAGATTAACGAGGTACTTGAAGGAACGTTGAATCTAAGCCTACTCTACATGGATATCTAACTGTGACCGAAGACTTCTCAGATGCAAGATGGTGCTCGAAACCTAATGAGTGCAGATCCACTGGAGGTTTTATCTTCACCATGGGCGGAGCTGCTATTTCATGAAAGTCTAAGAAGCAAACTCTGATTGCACAATCATTAATGGAGTCTGAATTCTTTGCATTAACTGTTGTAGGAGATGAGACTGAGTGGCTCAGTTGCTTTCTCCGAGATCTTCCGTTGAAAGAATTGTAAGGTGCAATTACTATCTGTTATGATAATCAAGCAACGAGTATTGTAGCAACAAAACTCGTTATTCAACGGAAAGAAACAAACCATTCGTCTGAAGCATGGCTATTTGAATGAGCTTATCTATCACAAAGTCATCTCAGTTATTGACATCCGATCTTCAGGGAATATTGCGGATCCTCTAACTAAAGGCTTGAAAAAGGAATTAGTTAAAAGGACTTTGCTGGAATGGGTCTCAAGTCATTGTAATCTTATGTACATTTACCATTATATCAAGTTATTAGTTCAAAGTCCATGCTAATAATAATAAGATATTTGGTTCAAAAATTAAGTAAAACGTATACGCATATATCCTACCATGTGAAAGAATGTTTTTAACCCTTAATGAGTCCAAAGCATTTCGGATGCAGGGTGTGGGAAGAAACACACTTAAATGACTCAACTATGCTTGAGTGGAGATTTGGCCGTCTCCTATGGGAACTTATAAAAAGTACTTAGAGCTCTGACACAAATTAGGACATGTACATGGCCATAAATATGCAAGCAGTCAGGCAAGCTTGTGGTTCAAAGTGATGACTACCACAGTTAGCTTTTAATCTTGTGTGATCGCTAGATTGTAAGAAAAATGCTTGTTCAAGACTAAATTCATCATGTACATATCTTTTATTCAGTTGGTCTAAAGGGGATTCAAGTCCTAGTGGCACAATGATTATAACTTTCTTGATAGTTTGTAAACTTGTGGGGGATTGTTAGATATTTGTGCAAAATTGATTTACCAAAAAATAAAATAGTTTTCAAACTATATGTATTTCATTTACATATATTGTAACATTAAGTTATGTCATACTAAAATGATTTTAGCTAATAATTCTTCTATAAATACAAACAAACTAATTGCACATGAGTTAGGTATGGCTAATACTAAAAGTACACCTAGAGGGGGGTGAATAGGTGTAGGGCTAATCTAATGACAAACGATGCGGAATTTAAAAAATAAATTACAACACACTTAGTGTAACCAAAGAGTGTAGCCAATTCCCAGTGACGGGCTCTAAATTATCTCCTCTAAATTTCTCTAAATATGAGTTGAGGTACTATATGAAGCTCTCTTGGTTCAACACTAGTGAGGTACACAAACAATACCAAGATATATGTATGAATGAACAATATGAAATAATGCAAGGTAAATAAGAGAGAGAGTTAAGAGAGTGGATCAATCGCAAACACAAAGATATGTTTCGAGGTTCGAGCCACTACTCTACGTCCCCACCTTCACATAGAAGGATTTTCACTATATCGTCCACACAGGACTTCTCACACAGGGAACCTCCACTGAGGATTTGGGTAATACAAATTAGGAGTACACAACTTCTCTCTCCAACAAAACAACCTCTATACAAGAGGCACGACACAACAACAATCACCTCTACACTTAGAGGGATGGGCACTTAGCCAAAATAAGATCAATCTCACAATAGAGGGATAAGGCTCAATGCCAAATAACAACCTCAATCACCTCTACACTTAGAGGGATACACAACACAATCAAACTCAGCCTCCACAATCACCTCTACATAAGAGAGATACAACAAATACAAGGAAGGTTATAACTTTTGGTAGTCTCAACAACCATAAACAATTTTCTCATCAAAATAAGATCCTAATGTTGGCCCAAAGGTCTATCACCCTAGTTTTGATGATGATCAACTCATGAAGTTATATTTACTAATGATCTTGTGTTTAATTAGTGACAGATTCATTATCAAGATCTTAGTAGGTGCATAGCTCAACAAAGGACAAAATATCAAGATTTGGAGCTAGCACAGTGTGATCCAAGGAGCTTTTGGATCAAGCTTGGACCAAGTCAAGAAGATGAGAAGCCTTCAAGTGAAGACTTCAAGAAGATGAAGACTTGTGTCTAGGTATAAGATTTTGGTTTTGTTTAGATAAAATGTAAAGGATAGATAGTTGGTGGATTGCTCAAGTACATATACACACACACTCTTGATTTAGAATTGCTTTCATAAAAGATTTTTTGGTGTAGAAAAGATTTTTCTTTTGGAAAAATACTTATTTGGATTTTGGTATTTTATATATTCATATCTTTAAACCAAAACCTTATTTAGAGCTTTATGACAAAAACATAGATATTTCATCTTGATTGTGTAGTGGATCATATCCATACACACTATGCCTTAAAAGTATATCTTGTTTTTGTATTTGATGAAGATTTTGAAAAAACAAAGTTTAGAAAACATGTTTTGGAAAATACAGTTTTATCATGGGCCAAATATTTCCAAGTTACAAAAATAGTCAATCTTTTATAACATGCCTTGTTTTGTGCAAGCATGTTTGTATATCAAAGTATATTGGTAAAACTATTTTTTTAGATTTTTTAGTATTTTATGGGATTTTATATGAGCCAAAAAGACAAACTTTTTGATCCCAGAAAAACTGTTTCAGGCTTCGTATAAGTCGACTAGTGACCCTTAATAGTCGACTAATACAGGAGTCGGTCGACCGGGCGGTCGACCGACGTGCACAAATGTGCACGCCTGTGTGTACTGGTGGACGGTCAACGTGCCGGTCGACCGCTCCAGAGAGCAGTGCTCTCTGGAAAGTTCGGTCGACCGCACCGGTCGACCGTGGCTCCAACGGTCAGAAATCCGACCGTTGGTGGTCGACCGGGCCGGTCGACCGGCAGTACTGACAGATCCCAACGGCTATATTTTATGGCCTATAAATTGGGGGGTCTTGTCATTGTTTTGCCACAAAGATTTTAGGAGAGTCTTGAGCTAGTTTTTCCCAGTCTTTTAAAAGAGTTTTCTCCACATATTTGAGAGCTAATTCTTCCAATCAAAAGGGAAGTTTTATCAAGAGTGTTAAAAGAAAGTCTTTGAGTTTTCCTCCACCTTTCACATCCTTGCTTTTTCTCACATCACACTTGAGCAACCATTGATTATTCATCCTATAGGTGTGTTGTAGTGAGAGTACTTTAGGTGATCAAAGTGTTGTGATCACCAAAGATCTTTCTTTGTTCCTTGAGGAGACGGGCAAGTGTGCTCGTCGTTGTTTTGAGTTCGGGTGCGGACTCGGGTGTTTGAGGTGCGGCCTCGGCGAGCCGGTGGGCTTGCGGTTTGTACGGGACTAGAGAGTCCGAGGGCTTGTAGGTGTTGCGGCACCGAGGAGAGATCCATTGGGATCTTGCATAGTGGAAATCCTTCGTGTGTCGAAGGCGGGGATGTAGAGCAAGTGTGCTCGAACCTCGAAACATACCCTTGTGTTTGCGATTGCTCACTCTCTCTCTCTCTTTGTCTTTTTATATCTTGCATGCTATTTATTGTGCTTTCATTACATGCTTGATATACATTGTGCTCATATTGATATACTGCTTGGGATTGTTGACTAACACTTGTATTCAATCAAGAGAGCCAACGCGGCACCTCAACCCATTCAAGGGGAATCTAGAGGAGTTTGTCCAGAGCCCTTCACGGGGAATTCGGCAACACTCTTGTGTGTGTTATATAATATTTAGTGTAAAAGTTTTAATTAGGTCATAATGTTTTTAGCTCCGCATTATTTGCATAATTCATCATTAAGTGACCATTAGATTAGCCATCACCTATTCACCCCCCCACTAGGTGATTTACAATTGGTATCAGAGCTTGGTACTCTGATTTTGGTCTAACAACCTAGAGTAAAAGATCCTTATTTATAGGCTAATCACAAGATTTGTACACACACCATGGACTTCATGTCACCTCCCACCTTTGACATTCTTAACATCCAAATTTGGAAGGTTAAGATGTCATTGTACCTCAAGGCCTTAGGAATTCATGTATATCTTGCCACTACTAATAATGCATATTCTTTAGATGGTAAGAATTTTGAGGCTAATGCAAAAGCCCTTCATGCTATCAAGTCTACCCTAGATGAGTTTATTTATCTAGAGTTTCTAACTTTGATTCGGCTTTTGTAGTTTGGAATACCTCATCTCCCTCGGTGAAAAAGATCAATACTATGCGGGAAGTGATTCGGACGTTGGGAGCGACACCTCCAACGTGTGCTACATGGTCCAAGGGATAACCCCCTTGAAGTAAACTCCGAATCCGATGATGAGGACATGTCATATGATGAGCTCACTTCATTTTGCCAAAAAAATTCTTGAAAAATATGACATGCTTAAGAAAGAAAACAAAAATGAAAAAGAACATTGATTGCATGCATGTAGAACATGATACATTTAGAAGTAACAATTGCATGTTTAGAAAAAGAAAATGAAACTTTGAAAAATGAGAATATTTCCTTGATGTCTAAATTGAATGATTTATGTGAAGGAAATATGATTTGAAAGATAAAATTGCTTTGGTGGAAAAACAAAAGGAAATTGTTTTTCAAGAAAATTCTTGTTTGAAAGGAAAAATTTTTGAAAAAGAAAAAAGAACAAGAAAAGTTTCTAAAAAGAAAAAGACTTTTGATCATGCTTTACATGCCACCACTTCTATTGATCAAAATGAAGTAAATGTTTTGAAAAATAGGATTAATTGTTTGAGCTCAACTTTGAGCAATTGTGCATTAATCATAAGAAATTGGAGTCTTTATTTTCAAAGAAACAAACTCCATCCATTCATGCCACATCATCATGCTTATGTTGCACAACATGACCACACTCCTACACATAAGCATACTAAGGTGTACGTATGTACACGTTGTGGTCGCAAAGGCCATTAGCAAAATATTGTTATGATAGATTAGATCATTTAATTTTGCTAAGAATAAAAAGATTTGGGTTCCTTACAACAAAGCTAACCCCCGTGGACCCTACAAGAAAATATGGGTACCAAAACCCCCACCATTTGCTTGTGATGTAGGTGAGGGCTCTCACAAGACGTGAGAGGATTGGTGCCTTGGTAGTGGATGCATTAGACTTGATGGACATACTTTGGATGCATCGCTATCAAGGAGCTTTGGTGGAAAGACCACCATATTTGGAGCTTTGGAGCTGGTAACAATTTCTAAACTCCTACTTTATGCACATGCTTTTAATTTCATATATCATATAGCATGTTCATATTTTTGTGCTTTATGTGGTATTTATGTAGAATGTGTCAAACTTGCATTTATACATATATGAATAGTGAACTACAATTGACTCATATATATTTGCACTTCATGCTCATTGTACCCACTATGTGCATATGTATAGACTAGTTTTGATGATTCTCATTTATACATGCTTTGCCAATTTCTTATGCTTTACTTCATGTATATGTATTTTTAATTCAAATCTAATAAAATATACATGTATACCCGTGAGTCTCTTGCCTTCATGCAAACATCATTAATAGACTCTTTTAGATTTGGGATATGTATGTGTATTGTTAGGATTGGATTAATCATACATATACCATGAAGATTAGTGTTTTGATTAAAAAAAAAAGAAGAGATTTCTCGTGTTTTGTTAAAAATGTGACTTATGAGCTTCATTGACTATTTTCATAAAAATGCTATTACATGATCATTTAACACTCACATTTATTAAAAATATTTGAGCCTTATAGACCATGAGTGCTTAAATTTTATGTGTTCTAGTTATGTTTATGAAAAACATAAGATTTGATATATTTGAAGGATCTTTAACTAGTTTTCAAAAACAATTTATACTAGTTCTTTATTCTTCAATAATTTTTGAGATTGACACATGATTCTATTTTCTCAAAATTTGATGCTTCATGATTTGAATATTAGTTTATATGTTAGTTTTTGTCAACACTAGGATTTATACTTGTACATGTCGTGGGCCACAAATAAATCTATTTATATTTGTGCTTGAATGTATTTGAACCCATAAAATGTGCTTGTATTGCTTGGTTTTGATGATACATACATCTTTAAATTTGTATTCCCACTTTTTGGATTTGATTCATGATCATGTGTTTTTCATTTCATGTATATGTGTATTTTGCCAAACTTTAAGATATACATGTATACCTCTTGAGTCATTTGCCTTTAATGCAAATCTATTTATATGGACTCAATTGTGTTTAAGAGATATGTATGTATACTTATTGTGTTGTCAAAACATACATATATCTTGAAATATATATTTTTTAATGAAAAATTTGTGATGATTTTCATGTTTTCTTATTTAAGGAAATATTGAGCTTTATGACATTTTCATGATACCATGTTCCACATAACACTAGTGCACTCACCTCTTTTGAAAATTTTATGGACTTCATGGATAATAGAATGTTTAGTGCCATGTGATTTACTTGTGTTCATGAAAAACATTTCTAGTGCAAACTCTTCATTTGGTAGAGTTTTTCAAACTAAGCTTATTTTCAAATCTATTTTGAAAATCCCTACCATCTATGGGAGTATGGATGGGCGATTATGCCTTGTATGCTTCATTGAAAATCTTTTACCTTGTGCATATGAAGGGTGGTAGGTTATGAGATATACACTTGATTTTATTGTTATGTCAATTGGTATCATTGAATCGTTTCAATTGGTATCAATATGAACTTATTTTGTATATACTCATATTTGTTTTCTTATATATATGTTTCAATTTCACTTAGTATACTCATTTCTCATACATATATATGATTTCCATGTGCTTAACTCACAATTGGCTCACATTCTTAAAAGCACAAAGTTTATGATGAAAAATATAAAAAAAAATTTCATATGTTTACTATTGATATCAAAATAAAAAATATGTTGATTGATATCTCAAAATGTGTTTATTAAGTAAGTTCAAAATTTTAAAGAAAAATTCAAAATGTTTGATTTGTATTTCCTATATGCAAGGAGAGCTTAACATCTCTCTTACATATGGATTCATGTTGAGTATATTATAAATTGAGGAGCTTGACAACTCTTCTTATATGATATACGTGTGTAGGGGGAGCTTCACATCCCTCTTATGCATTACATAATATGTGTATGTGAATTAGGGCTTGTCATCCTTCTTCATGTAATGCATATGTGTAGGGAAGCTAACTTAGCGTCTTCCTCTTCATGAATGTATATCGCATATAAATCTTTATTGATTGATTTGTATTACCCTTCTTGATCTTTTTGTTTTTGACAAAAAGGGGGAGAAAAATTTATTGATTTGATTTTACTTTGAACCTTTGTGATGATTGACAAAAAGGGGGAGAAGTATTTGAGTATATATGCATGTTTTCATTGCTTAAGGGGGAGTAGTATTTGTCTTCCTTGTTATTTATGCATATATGTTTTGTTTTGCAAATAGGAGAAAAAGATTTATTTTGTTTCATCTCCATCATTTGCATACATATTGATGAGCTTTATTGTCATATCTTATTATTTATTGTTATGCATGAGTTAAGGGGGAGCTTCCTTGAAACTTTACTTTAATCCATGCATATATAACCTCATGAGTTTTGTCATCATCAAAAAGGGGGAGATTGTTGGCCCAAAGGTCTATCACCTTAGTTTGATGATGATCAACTCATGAAGTTATATTTACTAATGATCTTGTGTTTAATTAGTGACAGATTCATTATCAAGATCTTAGTAGGTGCATAGCTCAACAAAGGATATAAAATATCAAGATTTGGAGCTAGCACGGTGTGATCCAAGGAGCTTTGGATCAAGCTTGGACCAAGTCAAGAAGATGAGAAGCCTTCAAGTGAAGACTTCAAGAAGATGAAGACTTGTGTCTATGTATAAGATTTTGGTTTGTTTTAGATAAAATGTAAAGGATAGATAGTTGGTGGATTGCTCAAGTACATATACACACACACTCTTGATTTAGAATTGCTTTCATAAAAGATTTTTGGTGTAGAAAAGATTTTTCTTTTTGGAAAAATACTTATTTGGATTTTGGTATTTTCTTATATTCATATCTTAAACCAAAACCTTATTTAGAGCTTTATGACAAAAACATAGATATTTCATCTTGATTGTGTAGTGGATCATATCCATACACACTATGCCTTAAAAGTATATCTTGTTTTTGTATTTGATGAAGATTTTGAAAACAAAGTTTAGAAAACATGTTTTGGAAAATACAGTTTTTATCATGGGCCAAATTTCCAAGTTACAAAATAGTCCAATCTTTATAACATGCCTTGATTTTGTGCAAGCATGTTTGTATATCAAAGTATATTGGTAAAACTATTTTTTTAGATTTTTTAGTATTTTATGGGATTTTATATGAGCCAAAAAGACAAACTTTTTGATCCCAGAAAAACTTTCAGGCTTCGTATAAGTCGACTAGTGACCTTAATAGTCGACTAATACAGGAGTCGGTCGACCGGGCCGGTCGACCGACGTGCACAAATGTGCACGCCTGTGTGTACTGGGTGGACGGTCGACCGTGCCGGTCGACCGCTCCAGAGAGCAGTGCTCTCTGGAAAGTTCGGTCGACCGCACCGGTCGACCGTGGCTCCAACGGTCAGAAATCCGACCGTTGGTGGTCGATCGGGCCGGTCGACCGGCAGTACTGACAGATCCCAACGGCTATATTTTCTGGCCTATAAATTGGGGGGTCTTGTCATTGTTTTGCCACAAGATTTTAGGAGAGCCTTGAGCTAGTTTTTCCCAGTCTTTTAAAAGAGTTTTCTCCACATATTTGAGAGCTAATTCTTCCAATCAAAAGGGAAGTTTTATCAAGAGTGTTTAAAAGAAAGTCTTTGAGTTTCCTCCACCTTTCACATCCTTGCTTTTTCTCACATCACACTTGAGTAACCATTGATTATTCATCCTATAGTATAGGTGTGTTGTAGTGAGAGTACTTTAGGTGATCAAAGTGTTGTGATCACCAAAGATCTTTTCTTTGTTCCTTGAGGAGACGGGCAAGTGTGCTCGTCGTTGTTTTGAGTTCGGGTGCGGACTCGGTTGTTTGAGGTGCGGCCTCGGAGAGCCGGTGGGCTTGCGGTGTGTACGGGACTAGAGAGTCCGAGGGCTTGTAGGTGTTGCGGCACCGAGGAGAGATCCATTGGGATTGCATAGTGGAAATCCTTCGTGTGTCGAAGGCGGGGATGTAGAGCAAGTGTGCTCGAACCTCGAAACATACCCTTGTGTTTGCGATTGCTCACTCTCTCTCTCTTTGTCTCTTTTATATCTTGCATGCTATTTATTGTGCTTCATTTACATGCTTGATATACATTGTGCTCATATTGATATACTGCTTGGGATTGTTGACTAACACTTGTATTCAACCAAGAGAGCCAACGCGGCACCTCAACCCATTCAAGGGGAATCTAGAGGAGTTTGTCCAGAGCCCTTCACGGGGAATTCGGCAACACTCTTGTGTTATACATAGTGTTTAGTGTAAAAGTTTTAATTAGGTCATAATTGTTTTTAGCTTCCGCATTATTGCATAATTCATCATTAAGTGACCATTAGATTAGCCATTACCTATTCACCCCCCCTCTAGGTGATTTACACCTAATAGATATGATAGATTGATAGCTCAAGTGTGAGAAAATAAAGCATTTAGAACAAAGAAAACACTTGAGAAAATCTCCAAATAGATATTGAAATCAAGACCAAAAACCAATTCCCAAAAGACTCTTTTTTCTTTGAATTTTCAAACACTGTAAAACAAAAAAAATAAATCTTTTAACCACAAAAACTCTTGCTGAAAAGCTCTTGAAAGATGAAAAAAAAATTCTCTTCTCAAATCTTGGTGAAATCAGCTAAGGAGGGGGCTATTTATAACCTCCAAAAACTCTGCCGTTGGCGGCAGGAAAGGGCAGAATTGCCCTTTCGGTCGACCGCCCGATCGACTGGCCAACGGTCATTTTTATGACCACTGTGCCTCCCGGTCGACCGCCCGGTCGACCGGGCCAAAGCCAATGGTCGACCGCCCGGTCGACCGGCCCCCACCCGATAGTGGGGTGCTTTCAGTCGGTCGACCGTGCGGTCGACCGGCCGAATAGGCTGGCCATGTGCACGTCCTCGTGCATAGCGGTCGACCGTGATGATCGACCGACTCCTGGTCTGGTCGACCGTCCAGTCGACCGCCAGTGCAGTCAGGCTGGGGATTTAGGTAATAAAAACTTGGTTAATTTGATACCAACTAAATCCATAAAATCACATAAATTTCACAAAAATAAGTTCTTATTAGATATTTAAAATACAAATATGCGTGACAAAAATTCATCACATATTATTAACAATTTGAACCATTTTTGTGGTATAGAAATTTGGCTTAAACACAAAATCGATTTTTTTCCAAAATTTGAATTTTTGAAATGGAAAACCATTTTCTCCAAAACTTTGTAAATATAAAAACAAGATATATAAATAAATTTGAAGCATATTGTATATGGATAGAATCCAATAAACATATAAAGATATCTATTATGTTTTTAACATGAAAACCAAAATTCGATTAAACTGAAAAAAAAATATTTAAACTTGTATGCGTATGTAAGCTTGAGAATATCAATACTATCTAATCTTGACACAAGATCTAAATATAAACTAAATATAAACTGAGATCTTCTTGTAGAACTCCTTCTCCAAGTAGACTCGATCCAAAACGCAATCCAATGAGCTTGACTCCAACCGAGTACTAGATGTGATCTTGACGCTGAGCTCTTGAATATACATGTGAAAGCTCCAAAATTCCTTTGTTGAAGCTAATCACCTACTAATATCTTGATCAATCACTGAAACTATTTAAATACAAGATTATCAGTAAATTATAATTATATGAGTTAATCATCATCAAAACTAGAGTGATGAGCCTCTGGGCCAACAATCTCCCCTTTTTGATGATGACAAGACTCATGGAGTTATATATGCATGGATTAAAGTTAAGCTTCATAGAAGCTCCCCTTAACTCATACATAGCAATAAATAATAAAGATATTCAATCTATGCATAAAACAAATAACACATATTAACATATATGCTCTGATACCAATTGAAAACAAAACATATATGCTCTAAACCAATTGAAAAAATAAACATTCATATAAATGACATAAACATGCATATATAAAACTCTCAAAATTCTTCTCCCCTTTTTTATATAAAACAAGAAAATTAAATGATCATGCATATATAAAACTCCAAAATTCTTTCCCCCCTTTTGTCAAATCATCAACAAAGAGGCATAAATAAATTCAAAAAAATTTCTCCCTTTTTGTCAAATCAAACAAGAAGGATGTATATGTGATATACATGCATGAAGATGAGAGACGTAAAGTTAACTCCCCCTGCATACATGCATTACATGAAAAAAAAAATGACTAAACCTTAATCACATAACGCATAATATACAATGTATAAAAAGGAGATGTGAAGCTCCCACTACACACGTGTATTACATACCAAAGAGAGGTCAAGCTCCTCAATATGAGATGCACTCGACATGAATCTATACATAGAGAAGATGTTAAGCTTCCCTTGCATATAAGAAATATATATCAAAACATTATGATACCAATTGAAGAGTATATCAATTTATGATAAAGGTATACATCGAAACATTATGATACCAATTGAAAATAAAACAAAATATTTTTTACGATACCAATTGAAAGTAACAAATTTTTTAAGATACTAAAAGATAACAATTGAAAATATCTTGATATCAATTAAAATATCTTATAAATCTTTGATACCAATAGAAAATGAAACATTGTATGTTTTGATACCAGTTAAAATATATATATATATATATATATATATATATATATATATATATATATATATATATAATATATATATATATATATATATATATATATATATATATATATATATTGAAAATCTTGATACCAAATGAAAGTAACGACCAATTGAAAGTAAAAATCAAATTATTTTAGGTAAACATAATTCATATCAATATAGATACCAATTTAAAATGAAACATGATACCAATATTGAAAATGTAAGCATATATCACAACAAAGTATTTTCATCATAAAGAATGAGAGTATGATACCAATTGAAAATAAACTCGATTGAAAGATACCAATTGAAAGATAAAACATGAATTTTCTTTCCCTTTATGAAATACTAATAAAAATAATGCATAAGCTTGTATAAGATACCAATTGAAAAATAATTGACATTAAGGAGTAAATCAAGCTTAGCATAAATATAATTTGTGCTTTAAGATGTAAGATATAATAAACACAATCAAATCACATATATATATATGAAAATGTAAATACAATGAAATTGATACTATTGAAAGTTGAAGCATACATATATAAAAAAACACAAATGAGTATACAAACAAGAAAATATCAATTGAGATACCAATTGAAAATATGATGAGAATCAAGTGTATAACTCATACTACCTCCCTTTCATGCACATATTTAAAAAGATTTTCAATTTGAGCAAGCCATGGTCGCCCACCCATCCGCCCTTTCATGGAAGGGGTTTTCAAAAATAAGTTTAAAAATAATTTTAGCATAATGAAAAACACTATCAAGTGAAGAATATGAACTATTTTATGATAATTTTGAAAACTAGTACGAAATCCTTCAAGTAAGGAATAAAACAAGTATATATCCATGAAAACATGAAAATCACTCAACAATTGACACTCAAAGTCTATAAAGCACATATAAATCTCATGAAAAAAAAGAATCATGAATAAAGAAGAATGATATGAGTGCAAGAGTCATGTAATCAACAAAGTTATAGAAATAGGCGATGAAGCTCAATATGAAATTAAAAGAATATGAAAATCATAGAAAATTTAATTTTCATCATAATAATTCCAACTTCAAGGCATATGTATGTTTTATCAAAAACTAAAGGTATACTTATATATTCCTAAACACAAATGAGTCCACAAAGAATTTTGTATAAAAAGTAAATGACTCAAGGGTATACATGTATATCTAAATTTTTAACCAAAATTAACATATACATGAAACTATACATATTAAAATGAAAACATATACAAAATACAAGTTGAAATAAAAGAATCATCAAAACTAGGCTATACTAGTACATCTAATGGGTACAAATGAGCAATAAGCACAAACATAAAAAAATCAAATGTAGCTCATTAGTTATACAAGTATATACACAAGTTTTAATGAAAACTACATCTAAACATGTAATCAAAACATGAAGTGTAAAAGAATCATAAACATAAACCAATATGATCATTAAGTAAATGCACATGTTTAGAGCTATGATATACACGATAGCTAAACTAAAGTGAGAACACAAAATATGGATCCATATGAATATGGGTGCATCTCAATTACTATACATGTATGTCATAAATCTAAATAACATGACATTTAAACATAATGAGCATTAAAACATAACATACTAAAAATCAATCAATGAAAGCATGTATACAAATAAGGAGTTAGAGATAGTTACCAAAACCATTAGGACTAATTTTTAGATCTCCAAACCATGGTAGTCCTCCCCACCAAGCTCCCCTTGAAAGTGATGTATCCAAAAAGTGTCACCATATAGCTCGGAATGCATTCATCTCAAGGGACCAATGCCCTCACGTCAATTGAGAGCCCACACCTACATCAAATAAATAGGAGTGACTTTTGGTACCACCGCTCTTTATGTCTTTGAGTCTTGGTGTGTACCTATATCAAATGATTGAAAGGTTGATTTTGATACCCACATTTTCTTGGGTCCTAAAACGTTAGTGTTTCGAACCCAAACATGATTATCATACTATTTATATGATCATAAAAAAATTGGCTAAATGACCATTTGGCCACAATAGGTATATTATAAATTTTCTCATATTTAAAAGCATAATGACCATGTGATTTATGAATATGTGATTTGTGAACATGAGGTGTTTTAGCATGATTGACATGTGATGTGTTGGCATGATGAATATGTGGAGTTTAGCATGTGATGGTTTATTATGTTGAACATGTGAAGTGAACATGTGTTTCTTTGAAAATATTTCTTTTAGTTAGTATTGTTAAAAGCACATTCTTTTAAAATATTCTCAAATCACTTATTTTAGTTTTTAATGTAGAAATCTCATTTTATCAATTTTAGGATATTTAACTTTGCATGAAACTCTATATGCATCAAAGTCTCTTTGTGTTGAAATAATAGCGAAAGACAATTCATCTTTTTCTCTTGTAATAATAGTAAAGCATATCATTTCCTTTTTCAATTTCAAACATTCTTTCTTCTTAGAATCATAATTTTCTGAAAGTTCAATGAAAGCTTGTAATAACTCTTCTTTACTTATATTTCAGTATTATCATAAGATGTTTCAGGAGTTACCTCACGTGTGTTTGCCATGAAACACATGTTAGCCATGTCAACTTCATCTTCGGATTCACTTTCGAATCCCAAGTTGCTTTGAATGCCTTCTTTACAAACGGCTTCTTTTGCTTCATGGAGGAAGATACCTTGTTCATGAAATCTGGACATTCGACCATAATGTGTCTGTTGGCCAGAAGCCTTCTACTCTAGTTTTGATGATGATTAACTCATGTAGTTATAGTTTACTAATAATCTTGTGATATTTAGTTTCAGATATTTAACCAAGATATTAGTAGGTGATTAGCTTCAACAAAGATGTTTTGGAGCTTTCACATGACAAGATAAGAAAATAAGCAGGAAGTAATTTGGACAGAGTAATTGCACGAAGACAAGATGGAATGGAAATGATTGATAATATTGATTAAAAAGAAATTACAAGAAAATATAAGATGAAATACTTACAATCTTTGTCTTGATACAAGTACTTGGAAATTGAATACAAGGAGTACAAGTTGGAAAGTAGGAGATGGTTGCTGAGAAGGGAAGGTTTAGGATGGCTAATTGCAGGTGATTAGTGGTTGTTTTTCTTCGTGGTTTTTTCTGATGCTCTCAATGAATGAAGGGGATCCCTCTTTTATAGAGCGAACCGTGGCTTCTGGAGAATGATGAATTATTGCCTTTTCTGGAAGTGCCTGCTTGAGGTGGCCTTGATGAGATGTGATTTGAATGGCCTCTTATCTTCTTTTGCATGCGTGAGGAATCTTTTTTGCTTTCTATCTTGTTGATTGAATGCCTTTTCTGGAGTGCTGGAGGAATCCGTTTTGCTTTGTGTCTTGTTGATTGACTGCTTTGTTTGAATGCTTTTGTCCGGAGTGCCTTGCTTGCTTTATGGAGGAATCCGTTTTGCTTTATGTCTTGTTGATTGACTGCTTTGTCTTTGAATGCTTTTGTTTGATGAGACTTTTGAAGTGATTTAGCAGAGCGATTATTTTCTCGTTGCCTTTAATTTCATATTGCCTTTTGGCTTATTAGGCTTAGTTTGGCTTATTAGGCTTAGCTTGTCGTTGGCTTTTGAATGCTGAGATTTTTGCCTTGGTAGGTAGGCCATGTCTGGTTACTTTGTCCTTGTTGTCCATCTTTGGATACTTTGTCCTTGCTGTCCTTGTTTCTTGTTAGGTCATCTTGGATGCCTTGAAGTTTGTTGGTAGGATGCATTTTGGATGAGGAAGAATTCTGCTGCATTTTTGAATAGAGATGTCGTGTCTTGATGAATGGTGATGCCTTGCTTATGGCTTTGTTAGGCCATATTTGTCCTTTTTTGTTGAATGAGGAATGCCCTATCGTTCCTTTACAGGAGAGTATGGATGCCTTAAGGTGAGGATATCTGCAGAGAAGTGTTAGTAAAAACTTTTTTTTTTTACATATCGTAGGGATCTTGTCCACCGATTGGATCTATGGAGGGATCAATGGATGATGAGGATGTGGTGGAGCTTGCACGTGACCCTTTGAGTTGCTTTTAGAGTTTCTTGAATTTTTGAAATTGAGAAATTGCCGAAATTCGTCATCTGAGTCAGAGTCATCTGGAATTGATATTGGAGTTTTATGAGTAGATTTTGGAGTGACTGGAGAAGCTGTCTGCTTAGCAACTTGTTGAATTTGATGTTGAAGTTTTTGCCGGTGTTGAGGAACTCTGTAACTGTGATATCAGAACAAATGTCTTGGTTGAATTTGTCCCACCATTTAATTTTGAATTCTCTGAAGAGGCTCATTGGAAATTTATCTGCAATAGTGTAGTGTTGAGCAACTTTGTAACTCCAACAGAAAATCCATGGGACTTTGAACTCCCTGTAGAACTGTACTGATTTAACATAGTGTAGTCCCTTGGCCTTGAGTAAATAGAGATTAAATCCTTTAGTACTGCTGGGGGTAGAATATCTGGTGTGGGTCCGTATGAATGCCACCATTCGTAAAACCATATTGGAAAGTCATCTTGGCAGTTTGAATGAAAGGTTAAGAACCATGAATGATCAAATGGTCTGTAGAGAAATGCTCGATACCAGGCCGTTCGGTAGTCATGATAGGAATATCCTTTTAGAACATAGTTGACGATAAAGTCCTTCGTTGTAGCATAGGATGCCCATTCTGTTGGTTTAATTACCCTCTTGATGATGCACTTGGAGTAGGAAATCTTGTCAGGATTATTTTTGTCCATAGTATGATACAGCTCAATAGAGCCAGAATCAACTAAGACAAGTTCATAGTACCTTTGATTTTGAGGGGTTCATCAGGAATCCATTGACAACCAATTGAAAAAAGTTTATTAATAAATGAGGTGAGAGTTTTGTAATCAGGAACTTCAGTGAAATTGGTAAGAAGTAAATGGTCTGGATGTTTTTTTGTAAAATAGAGAGATGAATCGGATGTGGACTGGGGCTTTGAAGTACTCTGAAATTTTGATGAAGGCAATTGAGAAGTCATGGTATAAGTGAGAGGAGGAAAGTTACCTAAAACTTGAAATCTATTGGGACTTTGAATGGGTGAGTATGAATGTGGTGAAGCTTTCAGCTCGTAATCTTTTGAATTGACAGTCTTTTGAATGGGAGATTTTCCTTTGTCGGTATTCATTTTGAATCTGTGGTTAAAAATTTCTTGAGTTAGGAAATCGGGTAAGGAATTAATTGAACTAGAAAGAATGAACGTGGCTGATTGATAATAAATTCGAAAAAGGAGTCTAAAGGATCATTTTGAAATTAGAAATGTATTGAACAATATAAAGATTTTCTTTTTTGATAGCAGGATAGAACTTTTGGGAGCCTAACCAGACACCTGAATGAAATTTAACTAATTGCCCGTGAGGTGATTGGTGTAAAATATTATTTTGGGGAAATGTAATTGTATTTATAGTATGATAAATGGAATTGGTTTGTAAGGTATTTAATGCATTATATTGTATAGGGGTTATGAATTTGAATAATATTTTTTGTCCCATAATTTTTGTTCCTAATCCTGTGAATCAACCCAAAATGGATAGATTTGGGTGAGAAATGGAATTCCTAATATGACATCCGTGTTTAAGTCATGTACAATTATGAATTGATGTTTGAAGCATATTGTTTCATTACATATGGAGGTTTTAGTTAATTTTCCCTTGACTCGTAAAGGAGAATTGTTTGCTATTACTAATTTTTCTTTTGTTGATTCATAGTATTTTGTTGGGAATATGCCATCTCTAATCACACTATGGTCTGCTCCAGAATCAACCATAGCCGTAAAGGTGAATTGACAATTGTGAATTGAAATAGTTATGAATACAACCATTTTCGATAAGTAAATCGTTTAATGGTTGAGATGAAGTTAGATTCGGAGGGTTCAGTGGTTGAAATGGTGATTTCATTTAAGGAGAAAGGTGGTTCTTCTACTGATATAGTATCCTTTGCTTTATCTAGTTGAGTTTGAATAATGCACATTTTAGTGTCGTATTCTAAATTTTTAATTTCTATATGGCTTAAATTTTCTTTAATATTCTTAACCTCTTCTTTTAATAATTTTATTTCGGTTCGAAGTTCATGAATATTATTTGGTTGAGGTTTTAAAGTTGTTTGAATAGGATATGTTTCAAAAAGTTTGAAAATACTAAGGGTTGAATTGGTTTATCCTGATTGTCTTCTTCATTAATAATTAAGGCTTTTAATTTTTCTAAATGTTCCTTTTGTTTTTCTGGGTCAGGAATTTGTTGTATCATATCAAATATTAATTCTTTGGAATCTCTTCTTAAATTTTTTGCTTTAGGTAGTTTTAATGTATTTCTTGTGTTAATCATATTAATTTGCTTACATGTACAAGTGGTGTCGGTAGAACTTGAGGAATAATAATATCCATCGTCTTCAGATATTTTATTTATTTCAGAATAGAGTTGTAGTTTTTGTTTAAATTTCTCTTTTATGTTTGAATCTATATCATAATTCGTCTATTATTTGCATTTACTTGCAATGTGACCGGGTTGCCACATTTATAACAAGTAATTCTTTTAGATTGATAATAATCTTCGTTTGAACGTTTTTGAGAATCTTTTTTAGAATATTTATATTTCTTTGACCTATGTTTTTTATAAGGAATCATTTTTTGTTTATGTTTCTTTTCTGTTGAGGGAGCCCTTATACCTGTGATGCCAAAGGCTTCACAGAAGGAACCCATTTCTTTTCTTTTATTACCATATTTGGCTTGAAAATTTAATTCTTGACAAGCTAGTAATGCTTCCTTTTTAACGAATATAAACAATTGTCCATATGTTATTGTACTAAAATCAACATTGTCGTCTTCAACTCCAATGGCCTTTTTAATGCTTGTAAATACTCTTTGGGAAAATAGGTTAGGTAAACCAGTAATAAATTTTTCTTTCCAAAATGATTTGTTTGAATCTGATCGTTTTAAGACATGCGTTAAAAACATATCTTTATACCATCTAAAATCAGTAAGGGTTGGACATTTTAAATTAGTAAGGAATATTTTTGAAGATCCTAATTCTTCTGCAGGGTTTCCTACAAAATGTATTGCTATTGTAGCCATGAGGAAACTAGTGGAATCATTTTTTTTGTAATAGTTCCTTGAGCATCTTCTACTTCTATTTCATGATTTAAAATAGTCGTTTATCTTCTAAGGTTAATGAATTATCCCACCAATACTTTAATTGACCAGTGAATCCGGTAACTATATAAACCGTGGCATTTTGTTCTGGCAATCGATTTGTTTTGTAGGCAGTTACTGCCATACCCATTTCTTATAAAGTATTTAATATTTCATATTCACTTTTTCCGTCAATGTTCCATTCATAGACGGAAGTACCATCGTAACTTGACTTGAATATTGCTCGTTCTTCATATTGAATATCCGGAGGGGTTGGTCTAGAATAATAATTTCTGGTTTTTCCATTGCGTCAGTAATTATTGTATGAATTATTATTATTTTGTTTATATTTTGTATTAATTCTATTAACTTCTAAATTTGGATCTGTTCCTTGTATTATTTTCGATTATTTCGATTGATTTCTGTTGAATTAAGGAGTTATCAGAGGCTGAATCATCTGCAGATTCAGATTCTGTTGTGTTATATTCTTCAATTGTATTATTTTTGATGTGCTTGGAATGTCTTTATCTTTATTATTAAGTTTTTCTAAGGCTTGAGTTATTTGTCCTAGCAAATTGAGTGGTTGAAATTTTTCTGAAAGTTCAATTGGTATACTAGTTGGTTGAAAATGTGGTGCTGAATAGCTTTGTGGAAAGTTAGAATTCTTTTCTTTGTGTGCTCCTTTAATTTCTGTTGATAATGAATCAATTTGTTGTGTTATGGTATGTAACATCTGATTTGAACAATTATTCTGATGATATATTTTTTTAATGTCTTCAACATTGACTGGTTCATTATTATCTTTACCTCGTTTGAAAGGTGAAGCAGTAACTTCTCCTTCATTAGTAGTAATCTTAATAGATTGTAATGGGGGGTAGATAGAAGTTACAGTTTTACCATCCATTAATTGCCATTTTTTATATAAACTAGTTTGAACATCTATTCGGGATTGATCATAGGGGTGTTGAATACCTGTGTTTCTTTAAATAGTTTTCTAGCCAGATTTCAAAGTTAAAATGAAGTTTATATCTGTTCATATCAGTGATCCATTCTTTATTATTATTTCTTTGAAAGTAATATCAAATTTTGAAAACCATTTGAAATATTTTGATTTGTTTCTAAAGTCTTCCATTAATTCAAAACTTTGATTGATGAAGGGTTTAATACTGGTGATGGCATTAATTTCACCAAAGTCTCCTTTCATCTGGGATGATGTTGGAGAATAATTTCCTTGATCCATTTCTAGAAGAGGAGTTATGAAATACTTTAATGGGTTGTTGAAAAGAATAATCTGAACATGATTTTCTACTGGATTCAGGATATCTAAAGGAGGTTGAAGGTCTTTCTCTTAGTGAATTAAAACGTATTAATACCGTTTCATCATTTTCTTCAATAATATCAGATATTTCTGTTTGTTCTATATCTCTAGGAGTTTAAGGATTTTCAATCCTAAATTCTTCTGGAATTGTAATTTCATTCCATTTTAATCTTCTAGGTACAAAGGTTTTTGAATGTTCTGCCTTAATTTGAAGTAAGACAGTTTCTTCTTGTATGAAAATTGTACTGATCATTTTGAATTTAGGGTCCATATTAGTGTTCATTAATTTGAAGTATATCTTATACATAACAGCTACTTGCTCAGTAAATCTTTCAAATTCGTCACCTTGTAAATGAACATCTAATATTAATGAATTTAAGATTAATGGATCTGTTAATGATACAGAGTAATTAGGCATACAGTTGAAATAAACTAGACCATTACATATATTGGTTTCAATCATTGACAAAATAGATGACTTGTATCTTTTTAATCTTTTGTCTCTTAAGGCTGTATACACAGGAATGTCTACACCTGTATGAACTAAAGGTTTAATTGCTACTTGTATTAATCCAAAATGTATGTATCTAAATCCTTTCTTAAGAAATTCTTTTAATGCTAAGGTAGATAATAGTTGAATGGTTTGG